>OY720448.1:53245890-53453390 GCA_963082715.1 Harpalus rubripes
TTTGACAGTCAAATGAAATTTAGTGGGCAGAAATAATTTCGACACTCTTTTTAATAAAGTCAGCTTTCGGTTTATTTAAAACCATCCTCAGGACTCTAAAATTGTTAAAAAGTTTTGTTGTACAAAGAATTTTGACAATTTTAGTTTAATACTTACATTAATTTGAGATTTGGAAGTAAAATTTTCAAAACCAAACATAATATGCGAATTTAGTGTTGGACTTTAAGTTTAACATTGTCATAGTTAATAAAATTATAAATTTTGTACAAAATATATGTCGTTTTACATTTTAACAAAAATTATTACAAATTTTGATGAAGGCTGCGAAACAAGAAAAAACCAGAAACTTTTCAACTGGTGGCGCCGGATACGTGAAGTAGGAAAAAAACACCCAAATATGAGTTTAGGCGGGAATGTACAAATGAAGGTCAAATAAGATATAAGAAAATAAGAAAAAATCTAACCTCAAAATAATATAAAAAATAATACAGAAAAATGTAAGATTAATAAGAAATTTTAATAAATAAAGAAATTAACTTATTATGTCGGTATTTGAATTATTTTCATCTGGTGGATATTTCTTTTTCGATAAAAGCAGCAAAAAACTGTAAATATGACTCAAGTTACCCACATCAACAAATAGGCGAATTTTCCTTGTCAAATGCCGGCAACATGGAGTTCTTCCAAAACATATCACCAACAACATTGACCAACGTCCGGTGAGGATACACCACGACATCAGGAACCGAGACAAAATGGACAAAGCGTATGACAGGTTAAGAAAACAAATATTAAATTTAGAAATTAATACTACTTGTAAATATTTAGTTACTCTGAAAGAACAACAGAAAAATTTAGAAACCAAAATTATTAACATAACCCCACAACATATTTTTAATAAGTTTAAACAGAAACAAAATGTAGTTTATAACAAACACTTTTTCAAAGTTAAAGCCAGTAATATTAAAAAACTAAATTCTTTAAAGACAATTGCCCAGAATAGTTTGATTACTCAAGAAAAATGGCTAAAAAATCTTAGTAATACTGAAATTCCACCAGATGTACAAACTTGCTTAAAATTAGGTCCCAAATTTTGTGTAAAGCCAAATTTTAGTGATATAAATTTACCAAAACTCCTTAGCGACATTGAATATATTATATCAGACTATAATAATGACAGTAAGGACATATGTAGGGCTCGAGTTACCAACATCATTACCAATTTTGTTCAATCACAACAAATCAATACTGACATCACGAACAAATTGTATCATAGTACAAAAAGTTTCTTGAAACAAAACCCGAATTTAGTTGTTGTACAATCAGACAAAGGAAACGTCACATGTGTTATGGAAAAAGAAAAATACCAGGAATTGTCACTTAATATATTACAGGACACAAATTCATACATGTTACTGAACAGGGACCCAACATTAACTATCCAAACAAAAGCGAATAAAATAGTTAGCAACTTGAAAGCTAAACAGAAAATAACACCAGAAGAAGCGAAAACATTAACAATTTATAACTCAGTTGCTCCGAAATTCTACGGTCTGCCCAAAATTCATAAAGAAAGTTTAAATATACGACCCATAGTCGCCTCCATTGATGCACCAAACAGCAAAATTGCCAAATTTCTTACAAATATATTAACTACCGCTTATAATAAAGAAAATCCGTTTTATATAAAGGATTCGTTTGAATTCTCAGAATTTATTAATCATCATAAATTACCAGAAAATCACATATTAATCAGTCTGGATGTTGTGTCACTCTTCAGTAACATAAGTTATGAAACAGCTATACGAAGCATAGAAGCTAAATGGGATGATATATGCCTACACACCACTTTAAATTTTCAAGAAATCGCAGACCTACTTAAATTTGTTTTCGACACGTGTTACTGTGCTTACAATAACAATTTCTTTAAACAACTTTTAGGCAGTCCTATGGCAGCAATCATTAGTCCCATAATTGCACAATACACAATGGACTACTTAATTGAACAGTGTACGGCTAAACTTAATTTTCAAATCAATTTCCTCAAAAAATTCGTAGATGACATCATTTGTGCAATTCCGGCTGATAAACAAGACACTATTTTACAAACTTTTAATAGTTTCAACCAACAACTTCAATTTACGGTGGAATGCGAAGAAAACAGGAAATTACCGTTCCTAGACATGGTGGTCATAAGAGAATCTGATGGGTCTTTAAAAACAGACTGGTATAAAAAATCCATATCATCAGGAAGATACATCCATTTCAAATCAGAACAATCAAAACATCTAAAAATAAACGTTATCCTTGCACTTAGATCTCGGATCCTAAAATTATCCCATGAAACATTCCATGAGGGTAATTTATTAAAACTGAGAAATATTTTAGAAGAAAATGGTTATCCTAAAAAACTCCTCAACAGTCTACTCTTCAATAACCAACCTCGACGTGACACACCCATTGAAAACAACAATAACAACAACAACAGTAGAGTAAAATATGCATCGCTTCCTTATATTCCTCAAGTAACGAAACAACTCGTTAAAGTTATTTCAGATGATTCTGTTAAAATCAGCCAGAGAAATTGTACTACAATTAAAAAGCTATTTACCAAACTCAAAGACCTTGTACCATCTTTAAATCAATCACATGTGGTATATAGTATTCCTTGTATGGATTGTGATCTAGAATACATCGGACAAACATCCCGATTAGTAAAAGACAGGATATCTTCACACAAAAGTGACACAAAACATAAACCGAAGGCAACAGCACTAACAGAACACCTAATACAGAACAAACACTCTGCTGCTTATAATGAAATAAAAATTTTGGATAAAGAACACAATTCAACAAAACGTAATTTCCTAGAAATGGTACATATTTACAACAATGAAAATAGTATGAACAAACGAAGTGATGTGGGTAACTTGAGTCATATTTACAGTTTTTTGCTGCTTTTATCGAAAAAGAAATATCCACCAGATGAAAATAATTCAAATACCGACATAATAAGTTAATTTCTTTATTTATTAAAATTTCTTATTAATCTTACATTTTTCTGTATTATTTTTTATATTATTTTGAGGTTAGATTTTTTCTTATTTTCTTATATCTTATTTGACCTTCATTTGTACATTCCCGCCTAAACTCATATTTGGGTGTTTTTTTCCTACTTCACGTATCCGGCGCCACCAGTTGAAAAGTTTCTGGTTTTTTCTTGTTTCGCAGCCTTCATCAAAATTTGTAATAATTTTTGTTAAAATGTAAAACGACATATATTTTGTACAAAATTTATAATTTTATTAACTATGACAATGTTAAACTTAAAGTCCAACACTAAATTCGCATATTATGTTTGGTTTTGAAAATTTTACTTCCAAATCTCAAATTAATGTAAGTATTAAACTAAAATTGTCAAAATTCTTTGTACAACAAAACTTTTTAACAATTTTAGAGTCCTGAGGATGGTTTTAAATAAACCGAAAGCTTGACTTTATTAAAAAGAGTGTCGAAATTATTTCTGCCCACTAAATTTCATTTGACTGTCAAAAACCCGCTTTAAAGTTTGTCTTCTTAACTACTCGAACCAGTCGCGAGTACTCTGCACATCTATATATATATATATATATATATATATATATATATATATATATATATATATATATATATATATATATATATATATATTTAGTTGGCAATTTTTTTCATATAACATGATTTATACAGGAACATGTAAGCTATTTAATGGCGGATGTATATTCCTGATACCACTTCCGGTTTATGAGTAATTAATATCAACTTTGAAATTTCAAATGAAACATACTATATTTTTTTACAAATTTGAAAAGCGCATCAAATTTGCTTTATAATCATGTAAAATAATCCATATGTTACATTATTAAAAATTAAAATGGCACTTTTTTATACACCTAATTGGAAAGAGAATAGTGAGCCATGACTGTGGCTTGTGTTCCTTATTCTTATTTTCTGTATTATTATGACAAAAAAATATTATTTCGTTTATTAATAATAGTTACAATTGTTTTAGTTAATTGTTTTATTTCAAGCCACAGTCATGGCTCACTATTCTCTTTCCAATTAGGTGTATAAAAAAGTGCCCGCCATTTTAATTTTTAATAATGGAACATATGGATTATTTTACATGATTGTAAAGCAAATTTGATGCACTTTTCAAATTTGTAAAAAATATAGTATGTTCTATTTGAAATTTCAAAGTAGATATTAATTACTCATAAACCGGAAGTGGTATCAGGAATTTACATCCGTCATCAAGTAGCTTACATATTCCTATATAAATCATGTTATATGAAAAAAATTGCCAACTTAATAAATAAGCGAGATATTTGCTGGGTCCATTAAAATATAACATCCTGTACATATATATATATATATATATATATATATATATATATATATATATATATATATATATATATATATATATATATATATATATATATATATATATAGTGTGGAATTAAAATATGGAATATAAAAAACAGCGAACTCAACCGGTTTTTTTTAAAACACGCTAAAACATTTTAGTTTTTAAAAATACACATTAATATGTGCGATTCACCTTCCGACTGTCATTTGTTTTTAAGTTATGACATGACAAAAAAAATAAATGGCAATATAGATTTTTAGTAGTGGAATCCGATAGTGATATTTCTTCTTTTTATGATGATGTAAATAAATTACAAGGTTGCAGCACAAAAATTCTGGGAAAAATCGAGCTGAAAATTTAATAATAATGTAATCTAGGTATCTTAATTATTCATTATTATTAAATTTTCAGCTCGATTTTTCTCAGAATTTTTGTTTTTCAACCTTAAGATTTATTTGCATGATCATAAAGGGAAGAAAAATCGCTATTGGATTCCGCTACAAAAATCTAAATTGCCATTTAAATTTTTCGAGATGTGTATTTTAAAAAATTAAAATCGGCGTGTTATAGCGTTTTTTTTATAAAAACCCGCTGAGTTCGCTGTTAAAAATTCCATCGTTTATAAATATGAATAAAGAGATTTATGTAGTAAAAATATAAAAGACCCTAAAGCACCCTGCCTAATATGTACCATAACGTAGGAAGTGGCATGTTTATGTACCTACTTTTTACTGGGTGGTATAGGATAGGATATTATTTTCGACTAATAAAAAAAAAAAAAGAATATCTGATCAAAAAATAACTGTGAGTACAATCACATCGTTGAACGAAGTCTCTGGTTGAAGTCTGAAGTTCTAATAAACGAAAATTTTCAATTTTTTTTTTCTCTACCTTGCCATATTTTTCCATTTTAAATTTTATATTAAATTCAAATATATACTATTCAGGAAAATTTGTAAGAGACTACAAAATACATAGGTATAACACAATATTAATAGAAATTGTGTAAATTTATATCAGATGGTGATATAAAATACCTGTTGCCTAGAGTAATTTAGATAAGAAAATAAAACAATTGTTTTCAACATAATCTTATCGCAGATGATAAGAGTAAATCGACACCACTTGTTTCAACAGGTATAACGTTTAGTTTGTGTTTTGGAGAGCCCTGAAACATTTGCATCGAATTGTGACAGTGATTTTCAACGGCCCAAAAATGGCCCAAAATACGAATTTAGGAATGAAATGTGTCAAGTACATGCTCTTCGTTTCGAATTTTATGTTTGTGGTAAGTTTTTTGTGCGTATTCTGTTTATCAAAGTTGTTAATTGTTGGAAACTACGTCAGTATAATTCTATGAATAAAAATCGGGAAAATATGATAATAAATTATCTCTGTTTATGAAACAAATTATGGTATCACAGTATTTATTAAATTTAATTTGTAATTAAAAATATGTTAACAAGAACAAAAATATATGTTCACATATTTTTTTGCTTCTCCTTATCGTATATTTGTGTAAATGTTATTAAAAATTCTATGTTCTTTTTTTTCAGTATATGAAAAATAATCTTTGTGTTATCTTTATATTAGATTAGCTTTAAAAGCACCTTTTTCGGGCCTCTAATCTTTTGAATAATGAAATGTTTTTATTTCAACAATCCTTGATTATTAACTCACATGTATGCGTTGTACATAATAGTAGATAGTAGAAATTTTAATATACTATACTCCTCTTTTATTCTTTGCTTTACATATTTTATTCTTAATTTTACAACTTATTACTTTATTGACAATACTATATAGTTTGATAACTATAATACACCTACATCCTAGTGACCTTTAAAATTCATTTATTTATATCGCATACTATCTAAAATTTAACATTACTAATTCGGTTCCGTATAATTACAGGAAATGAGCAAACATAATTCATAATTTGTAAACCTTCCAATTTCAGGTTTATTTTCTAATTTAAGATTAAAAATAGAGAAATGAAGCTCATTTTTATATTTTGTGAAATTGTACTCCATTTAAGCTCTATTGTACTCTAAATTAGTACGATTGTACTGCTTGTGAGTAAAAAATACATTAGTTCTGATAGTACGCATATATAGGGTGTTATATTTTAATGGACCCAACAAATATCTCGCTTATTTATTAAGTTGGTAATTTCTTTCATATAACATGATTTATACAGCAACATGTGAGCTACTTGATGACGGATGTACATTCCTGATATCGCTTCCGGTTTATGTGTAATTAATATCTACTTTGAAATTTAAAATGGAATATACTAATTTTTTACAAATTTGAAAAATACGTCAAATTTGCTTTACAATCATGTAAAATAATCCATATGTTACATTATTAAAAAATAAAATGGCGGGCACTTTTTTATACACCTAATTGAAAAGAGAATAGTGAGCCATCAGTGTGGCTTGAAATAAAAGAATTAACTAAAACAATTGTAACATTATTATTAAACGAAATAATATTTTACCGTGTTACAATTGTTTTAGTTAATTGTTTTATTTCAAGACAGTCATGGCTCACTATTCTCTTTCCAATTAGGTGACCAAAAAAGTGCCCGCCATTTTGCTTTTTAATAATGTAACATATGGATTATTTTACATGATTGTAAAGCAAATTTGATGTAATTTTCAAATTTGTAAAAAAATATAGTATGTTCCATTTGAAATTTGAAAGTAGATATTAATTACTAATAAACCGGAAGTGGTATCAGGAATGTACATCCGTCATCAAGTAGCTTACATGTTGCTGTATAAATAATGTTGTATGAAAGAAATTACCAACTTAATAAATAAGCGAGATATTTGCTGGGTCCATTAAAATATAACAGCCTGTATAAATATATATATATACAGGGTGTTTCCTTTAAAACAACCAGCGCTTTTTTGGGCGAACTAACAACTTTAGAGAAAAATGTTTTATACCAAAAATTATCAAGAATAAGGGGATAATGTGTCAATAGTAACAAACTGAATATTTAACCAGTGGTTCTCAAGCGGTAGAACAAAATTATATTTTTTTAAATGACATCTTATATAATTTTTTATCCCTTTAAATCGAATAATATTTTCTAATTTCAACGATATAAATATAGCATAGGGTTGTATAACAATTATTTCAAGAAAAATGGTATTAAAAACTAGAAATAATGTAATAAAAAATGGATTTACTACTAGCGTAACTAGGCAACATATATATATATATATATATATATATATATATATATATATATATATATATATATATATATATATATATATATATATATATATATAATGATGGCTGTGGCTCAGGAGGGCGAAATTTGCATGATGTAGTGTGTCCGAATGAATTACTGCTATTACACGCGAATAACATGCTATTTTTTATCTACGAAGTTTCTATAACAAATTGTACTTTTCTGTCTGGATAAATTCAATTACCCAAAATCTATCTTGTAACATGTTGAACGAGTTTACCCTTATAATGATTTCAAGAAGAAAAAAATCAGGTAATATAAAAATGTCAAAGTGACCTTGATTAATATTATTTTTTATTTAATTTCAAATTCAAATAGCAATGATATAAAACTGATTAATTATACCGTTTTAAAACTCAAAATTTTATACATCAATACATATATTTAAAAAAAAAATACGAGATATGATTTCATGACCATTTTAGTATTTCCACAGTATCCGAAATATTCACATGAAATATATTTGTTCATAATTTTATTATTAATAGATAACATAGCTTTATTATTGATAGATAACAAATATGATTTATATACTTTTTGAAAATATAATAAGAAGGTATTGATTTTTTCACACTACTTTTGTAAAATACTATAGATATACATTAAATTACTTTTTAATTCATATTTTAATTTAAAACCAAAATTTCGGCAGCATTTACTGCTGCCTTCTTAAGGGAAAACAAACCATAAATAAATAATAACCAGAAAATAACTAGTAACTATATATATATATATATATATATATATATATATATATATATATATATATATATATATATATATATATATATATATATATCGATAGGAAAAAAATTATACATCATATGAACAAAAAAATTAAAAACATCTATTTTTTTATTTGAAACATCTTTCTAGATTATTAAATTTTAAGAGTTATTTGAAAATGAAAATTTCGACCAAAATCAGTTTTTTGTTTATCTAACAAAGTTGAAACAATATCTATTTGTAATTATGTAATTCTAAATTGTCTAAAAATATGTTGTGAAATTTTAAAAAATAAAAATTGTGGGACAACTCTTGCGCTTTTAGAAGACCATGTTAGATGTTAGATGAGCTTTTGTATTTCCAAAAAAAAATTTTTTGTTTTTCTGTCCTAATCGATAGCAAGCTTTATTATAAAAACCAAAAAGTGTATAATTTTTAAATTTATATATCTCGCTTTTACAAAGGGTTAATTTAAATTAGAAAATTTGGGACCAACCTTGAAGTGTGGGGTTAAGAAAGTAGGCCATAAGTTCCGTCGTTATTTAAGACTTTAGTCAACGTCGTTTATTTATTGTGGACGTTTCGGACATTCATTTGTCCATCCTCAGCCAAATATTTTAAACACAATATAATATAATGCTAGTCAGTTTACCATAATGAACTACATATTTACAAAACAGTGCAGAATTATTGCAAAATATAAAAACAAGTAAGCTGCAAGGCAGCAAGCTGAACAACGTGGCCTACTTTCTTAACCCCAAAGGGTTAATTTAATAATACTAGCTAGACGCAGAATTTTATTCTCTAAAACTCCTATTTGAAGCATTTATTTCTAAAATCAAAATAAAACCATTTTATTCAAGAAATACTATTAACAACTTCAAGTAATATATTACTTGCGGTTAAGCTATTTTAACCAAATTCTTCCGTGTTATTCCCATTGACATAAAAGTCTTATATACCAAATTTTAAATATTTTGGAATATAATTCAAAATAGTTTTTCACTAAAATCTATTATAGGCTTCAAGTAAAGCACCACTTCTGGAAATAATGTAATGACTAAAAAGGAAGGTGCAGAACTAGATGTTATAGCAGTCCTAAATACAAAATTTCAACTTTCTACGGCTTACCGTTTTTGAATTATGTGAGATACGTACGTACAGACGTCACGACGAAATTAGTCAAAATGGATTCAGGGATGGTCAAAATTCCCATGGGTTTTTTGGAAATGTAAAAGCTCATCTAACATCTATCATGGTCTTCTAAAAGCGCAACAGATGTACCACAATTTTTATTTTTAGAAAATTTCACAACATAATTTTGGACAATTTAGAATTACCAGACAAATAGATATTGTTTCAATTTTGTTATTATATATTTAATAAATGCATGTATATTTTTCAGATGATAGGAGTTCTGCTTATTAGTTTTGGAAGCACAATAAAAACAATTTATTATGATTTTGAAATATTCATGGAGGACCACTATTTCTCACCTGCAATACTAACTATTGCTATAGGAGTAATTATCCTGTTGATATCAGCATTTGGATGCGCTGCAGCAATAAAAGAGAGCACGTGCATGGTTAATATGGTAAGAATAGAAATTATTATACTAGTTGCTTGTTGAATTTTGAAAATACTAGTTGATACCCCGCGAGCTTAGCAGCCGCGAGCATTTGAAGTGCTTGGAATTCGGTGACAGCTGTTTAATTAAATTATATATCGTACCATAACGATATATATTTATATTTTAACCCCATACAACACGATTTTAATGTTAGTTTGAAGTTATTTCAAACAGTTCAAGAGTTATGAACCCTCAGAAATGCAAATTTTCATATTTAGTTTCGGCCAAAAATGTGAGGTTAAAAATGGTTCAATATCTTGACTTCGATTAAAGATGAAGTGTTTATTCTTGCAAAAATGAACTTTAGAGGATTGCTTTGTATATTTCCGGTTAAAAATCCTCAAACCCGGGTTCGAAAATTGCACATTTTTGGTTAAAAATGTGAGGTTAAAATTCGATCAATATCTCGATTTTGGTTAAAGATAGAGGGTTAATTCTTGCAAAAACGAACTGTGGGGAATATATATTTTATATATTAATATATCAATAAAAGTGTCAAAAAGGCCTTAAGGATTCCGAAAAATAGGGTTGAAATTATGGGAACATGGAACATGCTCACAATTTCTTAACGGTGTAAATTATTTTTAAAATTAACACGAAACTCCGATTTACATACAATATAAATTAACTCATATGTTGCTATGGTTTCAACAGCCTGTAAATTTTGTAACGGGCGGAGCCCGTAAAAACCTTCCTAACCACTAGAGACAGAGCTCTGTTATAAGAGGTTTACGATTCAGTATAACGTAAAAATAATGTATAAACTATTATTCACGAAAGATGACTATTCAAGGTCATTTGTGAGCCGTCTGATACATTACTTGCAGATAACTTCATTGCATTTCGTATGTATAGGCGTACAACATGAAATATTTATGGACACATTTAACTGAAAAAAAGAGTAATTTGTTTGAAAATTATGTTTCTTTCTAAATAATGCCTTTCTGAAAGATTTATGTTCTTCACTTATATTTTTGCAAAATACAAAAACATAGACTTGACTTATAAACCAAGGAATAATAATTTGATTTAAACGTCAACGCCACTGGTTAAATATTAGCACAGAGGGCAATGTAGTAGATAATTAGGTATCTGTAATTCTACGACATATGTCATTAAAATTTATAGTGTGTTAGAAAGTAATGCCACTATTTACGTATATCTGTCACACCACATAAATTAAATAGACGTAGGTCAAGTAATCTTTCTTTTTCTAATACAAAATGTTGCTAAGCTACTGCTATAAAGTGATGTGTATTCTTTCTTCGAATAAATGGCCTTGAATAGTCATCTTTCGTGAATAATAGTATACAGTTTAATAAAAAGTGCAAATAATTCAATGGTATAATGCAGACGTTAGTCTCAGACAGGTATCTGATTTATTTCGTAAATCATTTCCTGATTGACCAACACCAAGTGCTTCAACTATATCACGAATTGTTAACAATTTTAAGAGAGATGATTGAGTTAACCGTGAGCATGTAAAGAAATCAAGACGAAATAATGTTTTAACGGAGGTGAAAATGGCCGAAATTATTACGCTGCTACGAAATAATAATAGATTATCTACGAAAACGATAGGGAAAGCTGCGGGTGTAAGCAAAACCAGTGGATGTACATCGTTTACTAACGAAAGAACATTTTAAATCGCACCACTTTCAAACCCGTCAAGAATTGGTTATGGATGACAGTGAACATTTATTAAATGTTTATATTACGTGCAATCTTTTTCATTTCTAAAATGATGAAATCAAAATACATATTTTACTTACTATGTTCTATTTTAAATGGAACGCTCTTATACATTGCTGTCATTTGGTTACTATGGATATGACAAATCCCATGTTTCAAGTTAAATAAAACGCACGGTATATTGTCTATCGGTTTGACTACATGTTGTTTATACTTTGGGGCTGCTTTTCTCATAAAATATTGATTGAGTTAAGAATTTTTAAAAACATTGGGGAAGACATTTTCCTTCGCACTTCTGATAAAATCGTAATGGCAAATTTGTGGTTAAGCAGATGAGAAAAGTAAAAAGATAGTTTTTATTAAAATGGTTTCTGTTTATCATGATGTTAGCAATAATTTATTGGTCAAGAACGTAGTTGACAAATCAAATCAAATTCAAATGTGTATATTCATTTCATTTCAATGAATTTATTTCTTAATAATTTATATATTGGGTTCAGTTACAAATTAAAATTATACTTTACAAAAAAAAAAAAAAAAAACTAAATACTTTCATAATTAAACTGAAATAATATATACAAGATGTAATCATACTTCTGGAAAAAAATGAAAAGGCATATAGTACTGACCAAAATGAGTAAAAAAGGCTTAATCAACATGGGTCCGATCTTCAACTGTTTCCGAGAAAGACGCCATTTACTATTAAAATCTAAGAAAATTGACAAAGATAATAATTGAACAAAATTTTGTCTATGTCAGTAAATAGACTATAAGAAAACAATAAAATTCTGTATGAAACATTTTTCTCAATTTCTAATAGTAACGAAGTTATTTGAAAATCAAATATTGGCCAAGGTTGCCACAACCTTTAACTTAGTACAATTATTTGATTAAAAAAAAAAAACAAAAGCACATCTACGTTGACCTCTGAAAGGTAAACAAAAAGTCTTATTTAATCGAAGTCGTAACTCTTATAGTTTTCGAGATAGCACAGGTAAAACCCGTAAAAACTCATTTTTCACTGCCTTATATCTAAATTTTAAATACATAATATTATCATGATTTTAGTATGCACTGCTTTTGCTACTTGCCCTGATTCTTGAAGTATCTGCATCCATTGCAGCCTACAGCATGCGAGCTAACGTTGAATTCTACATGGAGGATAGAATGAGAGAAGCCATGGTAAATTATAACAAGGATATTGAAACGCAAAAAGCTGTTGATGACTTGCAGTACCGTGTAAGTAATTTTTACATCTAAAAACATATTAATTTTCTAAAAATATTTGCTTTCACGCATTAAAAACCATAATACAATTCTTGTTTATTTTGAAAGGAATTGTATTTAGTATCTGTCTGTATTATTTTAGAATTAAATATTAAAATATAAACATCATAATATTCACTACACTTTTAAGTTAAATAATGAAACGTATTTTCATTTCAACACAATGTTTCCACGAAATTTGTCAAACTGTATTAAAAGAATAACATTTACTCAGACTTTGTTTTTTGAATATCGTATCATTTTATCTTCCACTTGACTTTTCATTATATGAGAACATCCTGATACACTATTTTAACTTGTGTATAGTTGCAAACTACATACAATAAAATTACTAGAAATATTACTTTAATTACATATTACATCCAGTATTTACAATACTTTACTTAATAGTTATTTATGATATGTTTTAAAAGTGACATTTTATTTTGTGAGAAGGAAGTTTGGAACACGACGCGAAGCCGTTCGGCAGTCTGGACTTCTCAAACCTTAACTTTGACGTTTACCACTCCCATTGTAACTCACTAATATGTTAAATTTTTTATATTCTACTGTTTTCCCGGTCTATTTTGTACTGCTGAAAGTAAAAATGGTTGAGAAATAACATTAATTCGAGAGTTACCATTTATTAGAAAAAATCTCATATTTAACGTAGTTTTCAGAAAATAATCGTACCTACATAAAAAATTGGAAAAGACAATAACAAAAAAATGCCTAAACGTAAAGTAAAACGTTCAAACAACATAAAAAAAATAGAAATTCGATATATATTAAAGTTCATGTACAAAATGTAGCTTTACAAAAAAAGTTACACATACATGGGTCCCAAAGCCTTTCTTGTAGCCAAACGACAGAGTATAAAATTCAAAAAATCTGATGTGGAAAACACACGACTTCCTTGTACGCAAGACCAACATGAAGTATAGACCCAATTATAAAACTGCACGTATTTGACGAAATTTGTCAATAACATCATTTTTTTTTTTGTTTTTTTTTTGTCCTAATCCATAGCAAGCTTTATTACAAAAACCAAAAAGTATATAATTTTTAAATTTACATATCTCGCTTATACAAAAGGCTAATTTAATAATACTTTTTATTTGTTAAATCAAAATAAAATCATTTTATTCAAGAAATACTATTAACAACTTCAGGTTATATATTACTTCCGGTTAAGCTATTTTAACCATTTTTTTCTGTTATTCACATTGACATAAATGTCTTATATTTATACCAAATTTTAAATGATTTGAAATATAATTCAAAATAGTTTTTTTATTAAAATCTATTATAGGCTTCAAGTAAAGTATCACTTCTGGAAATTATGTATGACCAAAAAGGGAGGTGCAGAACTAGATGTTATAGCAATCCTAAATACAAAATTTCAACTTTCTACGACTTACCGTTTTTGAGTTATGTGAGATACCTGCATACGTACGTACAGACGTCACGACGAAATTAGTCAAAATGGATTCAGAGATGGTCAAAATGGATATTTCCGTTGAAATCTGAAAACCGAAATTTTTGGCGATTATAATACTTCCTTACTATGTACAAGGAAGTAAAAAATGAAGAATAAGATGTCTTTCTTAAAGACAGGAAAAGTACCAACAGGGACGGACTGGCTCTTTGGACCGGCCCGAGAAAATAAGAACCTAACCAGCCTCCCTGTAGTGAAAAAATAAAATCAGTAATTCGATTTTTTCTATTTTTAGAGACATTATTAAGAATAAATAACTTTGATTTAATTCAAAATTTTACTTATTTACGTCTATGACCCTGTTTCATGAAACAAATTAATCTATAATTAAATTTTACTTCTAAAGTACTTAATTTTAAACACAGGCTTGTACAATACTTCTCTTTCATCGATATGTTCACTTGCGAGACTGATTCTATCGAGGATTCTATTAATCATGTTTACAAGTTCTTATTTTAGTTGATCGAATGTTGTGAAGTGTAAAGAAACACCATTTTCTTCTTCCCAGTTACTATCATCTTCTAATCCAATTGTACCACGACTTTTTTGTCAGCTTGACTGAAACTTGAGCCCAGAATTCAGCCATTGCAAAAACAGTAACTTTTAATGGAATATTTTTTAGACATTGAGTAATGTATTTTCTTGAATTAGAACCTTTTCAAGCATTTATTTACAAATTTTCACGCTTTGTTTTACGTTTTGATCCATAGGTTGGTTAAATTTGTGGTAAGAATAAGCCATTAATCTAGTTATCGTCACTCGAAAGTTCCTCATCTATTATGATCAGAAGCATTATCTACAGTAAGAATCGCTTTTTCTTCTAATTTCTAATTTATTCCGCCTTAGTTCTCATTTTACACTCGGCACAAACAGAACCAATCTTTGAAAATTTCCTTAATGATCGGCACGATTTTTAGACTGTAAAAGCGTATAGACAGGTATGTTTTTAAATGCTTATGATGATTGCCGTTTGTATTGCTGCAAAGCATAAAGTAATTTTTTTCTTGATAATTTTATCTGGGTACTCCATTCTCGTCAGCATGAACCGAAGTCTTGTCAAGGAAACAACGCCACACAAATTCGGATTCATCTGCATTATAAATTTTATTGTTAGGTATCTGAACCAATATCATGTATTATCTCTTGCATCTCAATTCGGAAAAGTTCTAAAGCAGATTTGTCACCCGTTATTTTTAAAGAACGTATTTCAAATCATTGCTTAAACTCTTCGAATCAGTGTCTGCTGCCCTCAAATTACTGGTTTGTTCCTCGAAATCGGGGCAAAACTGGATGTAAAAACATATACATTTTTCAGAAGACTATGTCTGTTACAAAAACTAAGAGTAGGTACACGGCATCCACCTTTTAGTTGTTTTCCTCGAAATTGTGGTAGAAATGGGCATAAAAATATTTAGATTTTTTAGACACATTTATGCTGCAAAAAAAAAAAAAATAGGTTCTATGCCCACCGGCCTCCTACAAGTCGCGGCCTCTCGGGAATTTCCCGATGGCCCTGTCCGTCCCGTCATTCGTTTAAAATTGTATTTCTAATATTTTTTGACATTATGCCAAAAAAAGTCGAATTGTTGTTCCATTCGTCATTACCAAGGTAACTAATTCACTTTTAACACTAGTGTTAAAAGTAACTGATCTGTCACTTTTTAACACTCGTGTCATAAAATAACATTTTTAAACCCTAGAAACAAACATTAAAAAGCCTACTTTTAGCAAATTTGTAGACAAAATATTTTTCAAAATAAGTATTCAGTACAGTACAGTATTTGCAGTACTATTTTCTATTAAAAAAATATTTAAGTAACTGTGGTACCTACTAAAGATTAAAGATAATGTATTAAAAATCTAAATTAATTTTTTTTCTTATTTTCTGAAATATACAGGAAGTTCAAAATAAGTGGGACACTGTTGATAATAATATTTTACTTGATAAGATTGATAAACCTATTTTTATTGCGTAAAATGGAGATTAGCTCAATTGTATAATCAAAATGGAATATAACCTATTTTATTTCTGGTTTTAAGTAATAAAATACACAATAGTATTACTGCTAAATTATAGAATTCGTAAGGTTTTATGTAGATGTATTTAATATTTGTGTACTCAAACTTGTTTGTATTTCATTTGATTTCATACTTGAACTTTACGTGAGAAATAGTAATGGGGTATTCTAATAATTTTGTAATTCGTATTATACCTACTTCTAAAATTTTGAGTTTTTTTTTTATTAATTTGTGAGATATGAATATTTAAATATTACTTGAAAATTTAAATTTTATCGGATGTGACGTAGGAGGAGCTGAAATATTATAAAAATAGAAAACTTGTAACATAATACTAACACAAACAAGACAGTTGACAATGCATCAATGGCAAAAAAGGTGTTTCTTATAAATGGTAATGGTGTAGTTTTATACATAAAAGTTGTTAGAAATTTTATCAGTCCCTCGTATATTTTTTTAGCATCAAAATAAATTGCAAGAACACTCATGTACAAAAATTAAATTTTGTTTTTTTACATTACCTATTCTATAAATTTTTTAACATATTCAACAATGTTATATTTTTTACCTTAAATTTTACTACATTAGAATACTCCATTTACGTTATAAGTCAGGAAAGTGATCTTTTGCAGGCTCGAACTGGAATTCTGCGAGTCCTGTGAAGATACTTTTCTCACGCGATTTGTCTCTGTTCGTGAATTAGTTCCAAATTCTCTCGCTATCGGGAATGGGGGCCATAACTGGAAGTATGAATTTCGAAGACTCAAGAGTCCCAGCGAGGAACTCTTGTTTAAATAACCCAATAAATACCGCATATTGAAATTTTTGTCAATAATCACCTTTTAAGGACCATACAATCAGAAAAATATCAATTATCTGAAAAAGTACTTGCACACAAATTTACAAATAATTTTTCAAGTACTTGATACTTTCAATTACTTTAGAAAATAAAAAAAGTACTTGTACTTCAAGTACATTTAGAAACATTGAGGTACTTGGTACTTCAAATACTACTGTCCGGTATTTTGCCCAGCTCTAAATGTTACATACCAATCGCTATACAAACACAGCATAGCAACCGTTCAACAAACGCATAGCAACATATAATTTGATGGTGATAACTTTAAAATAGGTATTAAAAACAATAACTAAATTAATATTAATTTTTAATCGGCAAAAAATAACGTGTTCAACCCGGCACTAAACATAGATTTACAGCTTCGACAGCATTCATCGCGTCGGCTCTGTAAATCTGGTATTTTAGTGCCTAGTTAAACAAATAACTATTTTATAAATTTATTAGCCTACAAAAAGATTATTTTTAGATGAATTGTTGCGGAGTCCACAACGAAGTAGAATGGTATACTTACTTACCAAATAGCACTTTACCAAGATCCTGTTGTAATGAACGGGCAAGACACAACAATTATAATACTGATAATACTTGCCAAACAAGCGGTGTAGGCTGTTTAAGTACATTGTCTTTCATCATCCAGGAAAGTACTATTATGCTAGGAACTGGAGCTCTATGTATTGCACTTGTTCAGGTAATGTATAGCAGTAGTAGTATATTATATATTTTTGAAGTGGTTGCAGTGAATGAATGAATGAACTATTAACTGAATTTTTAATCTCTTCTAAAAAAGTTCAAGTGCACTTTTTACACGAAAATGAATGAAAAACAAAATTTTAATGGCTGTATAAATAAATGTTTTATTTTCCTGAATTATCATATTAACCGGTTAATCTAGCCGTTTAAAAACCGGTTCAGTGAAGAGTCAACCGGATTTTGAATGAAAAACCTGTTATACTATTAAATACGAATACTTTACTGCCATTCAAAAATATTTTGCCACTATTAACTATTTTTTAATTATTTTGTCGTTTATATTTCCCTCAAAAGAATCACTTCAAAAAGAAACTAAAACTTAAAATATGGTACTTACCTACAGTAGTTTTTATTCCAAAATATGACAGAAAATTTTAATCGTAGATCAAAATTAGTTCAAAAGAGCTTTTTACATTCTTATAACGAATTCAGCATAAAATTAATTTTTTTTAAAGCCATTTTTAAATTTTTTTGTCTTTGGTAATAGAGTAAAATTAATTTAAATTTTAGTCACGCAAAAATAAAAATATTGAATGTGATTATTTTAAAAAAAGTGAACGCTGCTGTTCGATTGTGATGAACCGAGTACCGTGACTTATATTTACACGGCTATCAAATACGGAAATTCAAAAATTTTGATAGTCTTCAATTTTATGCTATAAGTTTTATGTATAAAGCACCCCACACAATTTTACAGCGGGACAGGTAATATTTAAAGTAGAAAAACTTTTCCCATTTAAAATTGATATGCCAAGGATTGCTTGAAACACCCGGTACGTATACTTTGATTCAGCACACAAAAGAGTTTAAATGAATGCTACACGAAATAGAAAAATTGTTAAATTTATAAAGTGAATTGTATCAATTTTGTATTGAACTCAATAACATTCATATTTTATATTTCAGATTTTGGGAATAGTGTTTTCCTTCATGTTAGCCAAGTCCATTCGCCGCATCAAAACTGAAAGAGCAACAAGAAAGTATTTATCACGTCAAGAACTTTATTTGCAACTGGCTCGCGGAAATGATAAACAACCAGTTACCCCAGTAATATACACCCCAGAAAATAGTTCACCTGAGGCATAAATATTAACAAATATTTTTAAAAAATAAAATATATTTCTTTATTAGTTTATAAATTTACATGTGTGTAGCTAAGTATCAAAAAAATTTATAGCATGTTCCAATATTTCTTTACTCACATCATATCTGGATCCGTTAGGTAGATAAGGTGGTGTAAACTCTCGATACGCTAAGCAAACTCTACGTTGTGTAATATCTTCACGTAGTATTTGATGTTCCCAATCGTATCGAGCTGAACCATACATAACTAACAAAGATTTCCTAAAAACATAATCACTATGTATATTTTATGTTTATTTAATAAAATAATAATTACTTAACATCAATAGTATAAATAGTACTATACATTTATTAAAATAATATATATATATATATATATATATATATATATATATATATATATATATATATATATATATATAATAAATGTTTACCTGGGCATTGGTATTCTTACCACTGGCCATTTATTATCATCTTCATTTACAGATAATTTAAACTGATTATTATTTTGGCTTATGTGACCATCTTCATTTAAAATCGCTCGATATTGTTCCACCCATTTCAAATTATACTTTTCATTTCCACCTTTAAATTTTGTCATAGTTAAAACTGAATCTGCTCCCAAGTTCACTGTAATTATTCTTTCTCCCCATATCCAACAATCATCAATATGAGGATCTATAGAAGCACCTCTTTCAGGATTATATTCTAAAGAACATTGTTCTATGGTTTGGTAATCTTTTAAAATGGGTACTGCCTTAAATTTATTTTGAACAAATTCGCTAAATTTTGGAAACCCATTGAAATCTCCAAGTTTTAGTTTCTGTTTCTTAAAATTACATTTTGGTCCAAAATTTTGTTTTCTTCTACCACTTTGAGATAAATCCCAAGGCATATCATCAATACCTTTCATAAGATATTGTTCTTCATCGTCATTTAAAAAATCTAACTGCAATCATATTTTTAGAATAAAAACTTACGTCTGCAACCAAGCAAATATCTTACATGTATATAAATGCCAGGATATTCTATTGCATTGCCCTCATGAACAGGATGTTTCTTATAATCATTTGCATCCCATCCTGGCCATGCTTTTTTGCAACAAGGGCAATAAACAAATGTTCCATTATCCTATAATTAAATATTTTTATTAGTTCATTCATCCGAAACGACACCATCTTATTAGCATAAAGCATACATGCTGTATCAGGACTAGAAAAAAAATAGCATATTTCTGAAATCATTTTGAGTAAAAAATGTCATATGAACATAGGTCCTATTCATTCTGGTTACGGAATTACATAATTACAAGGGTTCAAAGTTTTTTAAATAGAATTTACAAAGAAAAAATCAAGGTACCAAGGCATCTAATTTTAAAACAAAAAACAAAATATGGAAACATTAAATATATTTTTCTATTTTGGTTCTTTAATATGTACTTTATGAAACCCATTTGGATGTCATAAAGTACTTCTTTATGACATCCAAATGAGTTTCATAAAGTACATATCAAACAATCGAAATTGAAATTCCTGGATGAAATAGCGTATTTTTTTGAAAAAATGACCAAAATAGAAAAAATAGTATAAAATACACGTTTCATAAGACATTTAAGCGCACTTGTCCCCTTGGAAAAATCGCGGCAAGCCTCTCGTTACTAAGAATGACGCGTGCGCTAAAATCATATATTATGAAACTTGTACTATTTTCTACAAATCTACTATGACCTTGTTAAAAAGTAACAAACCATTGTTACTTTTAACACTAGTATTAAAAGCGAATTAGTTACCTTGGTAATGACGAATGGAACAACAAAACAACATTTTTGACATATGTAAAAAAAAATTATTCGAAATACAATTTTAAATAAAAAAAATAGTGTTTGTAGTGTATGATATACGTGTTATTAAAAGTGAGTGCTCCAAACCTTCTTCTCACGAAATAAAATGTCACTTTTAACACTTATATCATAAATAACTATTATTTACAAGTATTCAAAATATTCTTTAAATTGAATTTCGCAGCACTGAACCAATTCATTTCACACCTAAATAATGCCAATTTCAGATTAATTTTGCATTGTTTGTTCTTTTGTTTTAAAAGAGGAAGGAGGTATCTTGATCATATTTTTTTGCTAGTTATATTAAACTTTGATGCAAGGAGGCTTTGATGTAATTCCGTAACCAAAAGAAATAGAAACTATGTTCATAAGACATTTTTAATTCAGAATGATCTCAGGAATACGCTATTAATTTTTTTACACATTCCTAATACACCTTGTTTTAATTAATTAATTGATTAATCACGATAGAGTCCAGAGTACCTACCAGGCACAAGGTAGGACTACCAGGGTACAGCGTGCTACAGCCACAGCTGAATATGGGTAACAAAGTTCAATGTTAAAATTTAAATACTTGCTATCTTGTTACGTTTACAACTGAACAGTTTAAAATTCGCTAGGGCCGAAAACATTACTATTACAAGTATTTTAGGCTCTTATCATAAGTACAGTACTAGTGCTTATATTTTAAAGAACATATTTTATTTTTACCTTATTAATAACAGTTGAATTAGATAAACAGTACTCTTTTTCACATATTAAACAAGTACGGTACGCTTTGCATCCACATGGCCTAGTAGTATCCATAGTTATATTAAGAATAATTCAAAATAAAACAATATCGATACTTGTCGTTTCAGATAAAATGTATAGGTTAGGAGTAGCTGTCATGTAGTATCATTTATAAATATCAGATAGCGCTATCTTCTAAATTTAATGCCGGATTTTGTAGTTTAGTTTTATACTTCATAAATAGGTAGCGCACTATGTATTACATTATATTATTTGTGCGATTCACCGCCAGTCAGTACCGTCACTACTAACAATGACACATCGACATAATCTAGTGACACCTCTTTCTATAAACAACAGATGGCGCATGAAGGTCTATCCGCGATCAGCATATTGCTTTTAATCGCGCGATATTATATTATGGAGGAAACTAGTATAAATATGTATTTCTTCATTCAAATAAACCAATATTGAAGTAGTCATTTCGATTTGATATAAAAATATATTGAATTTGTCGTTCGGTGAAGGTTCGGTGTGTGTTCGGTGTAAATGCTTGGTTCAGAAGTTTTGTACTAAAGCGCTCTATATTTTAAATAACTTTTGAACTTGAAAATTCTACCGGTCATTGAATTGCAACCAGTGCCGGATCAAGCCAGCGCGGGCCCGTAGCAAATGTGAACAGGGGGCCCTTGAATTGCATTCCGTATTATAATTTAGGATGTAAATAAAACAAAACATTTACAAAAAGGATTTTCTTGATTTAATGTGGGCAAATTTAGAAATTACACTCGACAAATCAATATTTTTAAGTAGATCATTTTCTATATTCATAATAGTGAGGTCATTCAAACGGTCTTGTCCCATCTTTGCACTCGCAAACCCTTGCCTGAAACATGAAAATAATATTTATTTAAAAACTAATATGCCCAAACAAAAAACTGGATGATTAAAATTTAGTACCTAATGTATACTCAAAAAAGTACTTCTCAAATCGCTGGAGTTTTGGTATGATAAGGGAAAAATGTTAAAAACTAAAGCAACTTCGGGAAATAATTCTATCGAGAAATTTTATTAAATCCTGTTTTGACATCTACCAAAATCTAGTAAATATCAAAAAATCATATATAATTTTTTTTTATCTTATCTACAAATGAAAGCAAATTGAGTTAGAAGAACCTATTTTCATCAATGCAGCCCCACAAGCAATTTCGCGTCACATCGGCTCTAAAACCTACATGTCTTGTTTTTTGAACTTTGTACAGTAGGTTGGTATATGCACACAAAAGTTAGCTACTTACCAAAAACTTCAGAGCTTATCGTTCTCGTTGTTTTCACTGTTTTGATATTATATAGAATTTTACTATTATAAAAAGTGGTATTGTACTGATTTTGTACTAGTCCACAGCGATCAGCAAAACAGAATTAATAACACAAAAGCACGTAAAAACTAAGACACTATAACACGACGTAAATAGTCCAATAACAAAAAATAACAAATTTCACTCTTAAAAGAAAATAAACTTATGTAATTGTGGTAGGAACGAACGACTGAGTCGACATGGTCGGCTTATAAAACAGCTCGAATCGAAAACAATATTAGGGGATTCCACCTGTAAGTAATGTGGTGTTGCCAAGTTGTAGCATAATAATGTACCACTATTACAGAATGGCCTGCGCTCATTTTGAGAATAGCTACTAGGCGTGTGGCTTAGTGGGTGGCTTATAATTTTTTGATTTGTAGTTTTTTTGGGGAAAGGCGCGGGGCCCGTAGCATTTGCTGCCTCCTGCTACATGGTTAATCCGGCACTGATTGCAACACGAACATTGCTTAAAAAACTCAATATACAGTCTTGAATTAATGTTATTCGGGTACTCTAAATTAAATAATTCATAACATTAATACACTCTGGTGGCGAGTTTTTTTTGAATTACAGGTATAACGTAGGTTAAAAGGTCATACTTCATACAAAGTTTATTCCACCTGTATAAATAACTCCAAATTGCAATTTTTCTTGTTAAACGTTATTTTAAATAGTAAATGAGCGATATATATTTAGATAAATCTATGAGCTCTTAAAAAGACATATAGTAATAAAGTAATAAGAGTCCGGACGTCAGCTATAAAATTATTAGTTGCAAATTTTTATATGAAACTAAAATTCTTCAAAATTAACTACATTTAAGATACTGATATTTTAGAATTTAGAAGCTAAAAATTTATGTAACTACGTAGTTAGGAATTTAGCAGTGGAAATCAAATTTAATCTAAATTACTTTAAAACAGTGTTGTACTTAAAAAATTAGTATTAAAACTGATATACAGTGAAAGGTCTCGTTACGGACATTTCCTAACATTTTGTACATAAAATAAGATCTGATGTAAGTGAAAATGATATAGTATATATATATATATATATATATATATATATATATATATATATATATATATATATATATATATATATATATATAAATAAATTCATTGGTTTCCTGTTTTGTAAGTAAGTAGTATTCTTTTGGGCTGGAAAAAGTTAATCTACCAAGCATTTTAAATTTTGTTATCTAGCAATTACTCGTATCCAGTGAATAGTTTTTATTTATTTGCTTGCTTCATTAATACGATATTTATTATTTTATTTACTTTATTGAATTTCACCATTATTACTGCTTAAATAGTACAAAAAAATACATAATATCTATGTATATAATTTACAAATAAACTACCCTAAAATGAAATTTACTAACTTTTTCTCTTAACCAACAAAGTGTTGATCGTTGATGGCTCAAGAAAAGCTTCATATGCAAAATATATTTTTTTTTAATTTAGCCCGTTGACAATTTTTTGAAATGATCACATACCCACTACAATTGTTTAATTTTTTAAAAACGATTTTAAATTTGGTAAATTTAGTCGGGCATTAAATGGTTAAATTTTAGTACAAAATAATGTATGGAATTTTATGCTTGGTTTACATTAGCATTACAATCACAATATGATATCGATAAAATATAATATATATTTTAATGGACCCTTTACATTTACATTCTCGGCACGATAACGATACAATCATGTTTACTGATTTATACGAACGATACGATGATGATACGATCATGATAGAATATCGCTTTGTTTCTATTGAAAAAATAATACGTATATTATAGTGAAATTTTTTTGGGTTAAAAATTATCCAATTGAATCCCTGTATTTCTGATCACGTGTACGAAAGTAACCAATCAAAACAAACTTACACTAATAATTACCCTAGGACAATTATCACTTATGTCACTAAGTTGCTAAGTAACAAACACTTTTTGACAGATAATTAAAGATTAATTGTTTTAATTTGAAAATGTCATTTTCAGGGTATGGCAGTGAAAATAACGATTCAATTAATACAATTATTACTATTAAAAGTTTGTATAATAAAACTGGACATGTCTTGTCTTCTCGTGTCAATGTCAATCTTATTATCGTTACATAGTTGACGCTGACGCTGAACATATTCATAGCTACTACTGCCATCTATGGGGTGATTTTATAATTAAATTTTGCTAAATACAAATTCTTCGTAAATTTAATAAAAATTGCAAAAAAATTCTCACCGAATACCCCTCGATCATTGATAAATACTTATAATTTTATCACAACTACCTCAAGCACGTTGCTTTTAGGTAACATCCCTCCGCCTTCGGCGTCGGGCGGTTACCAAGCAACGCGCTTTCGGTAACTGTCATAAAATTATTTCGTAATTATCAATGTCCTCGGGATATTATAGCTGATAACGTAGTTCTTAAATCTTGCAAGGATGAGTGGAAGGTTGCGTTTGCGTTTCGTACATGTGTATTTTATTGCGTCTCTGATATATCTTTTTTGTAGTTGATTAAAAATGTCACTGCAACCATAAACTTTTCTCATTGTACCATAAATAACTATAATTGTAATTATGCATTTATGTGACTAGCTGATTTGTTTTGGATAATAATTGAACAAATGAAAAAAGTGCATCAGTTTTGAAGTTAGTAATTCTTTTGAATAAATAAGTAGGTTAAAATTTCAAATATTATTATTTTGTAATTTATCTTATAATTATAACTTAATTTCTTTAATTGTGTCTGCTCTTACTTGGTGAAACTTATTATTCATAAAACCAAGTATTATTAAAAATTAAAATGAATTATAACTTATATTATAGATTCTTTTCTTTAAAAAATAAACCATATTTTTGATAATCTAATGGGGCAGTTTAGTCATGCTAAAATGTAATTAAGTATTTTCCACATTATTGTAATACTATACAAGCAATATTACTAATAATGCAATAAAAGTAATAATTCATAGTGTATTTTTTTGTACAAGTGATATTAAATTTATTGTTATTTAAATCGCTCGCAATACGATGATGTACGCAGCATCTTTGGTTCGCCGCAGTTGTCCGCTACGAGCGCTAGTTTAGAATGAAAACATGAACTATGTCTTCTATGTTTGATATTGAAACATCAAATTCAATGTCAAATCGCAAAAAGCAAATTATTTGATTTTAAATATGTAAAGGTAAAATACGATAAACACTGAAATTAAATTGTCAAGTGTCAAATGAAAACATGAACAAGTGGCCATATTTTGCTTCTGTCTCTTTCTATCAAGCACATTTTGGGCACGTATGTCGAGACCTAATTCACACATAGTTGATGTTATGTACGCCGTAATGGCGAGAAGAAAATATTGCAAAAGTTTATTAATTTTTTCTCCGGTATTTTTCAAAATTTAACAAAATATAAAAGTAAATACGCTTTAGATTTAAAAATATTTTAACATAAAAAAATCAAAAATTTGAAAACTCCCCCGTTAATCTAATATATATTTTTTTATTGAATAGATTTAAAAATATAATACTTTATTATAAAATAAAATACCAACATAAATCTAGAATTCCTTCTGTTTTTGAAAAAAACGATAATTATTCCACTGTTTTAATTATTGCCAAGCAAGGGCGATGTGGTCAACAGTCAACACATTACCTTCTGTCAGTTCTATGTATTTTGTACAAATTCAATACAGAACGTTTCTTAGAAAACATTCTACATTTCCAGTAAAATTATTTCTTGCTCATACTATGTAAATTGTATTTGACACTCACATCTGTCAATTGTCAATAAGTGATATTTAAACATTTTAACTGTTTGCATGGTGTAGCATAGCTTGTAGCAGCATCATAAGAAAGATTTTGTGAAAAATTCATTAACTGGGATATGAACCAAGGACCCCCCTACGCGTCACATATGTACATTCACATATTAGCATTTCGCCTGACTCAAACGTCGATATTGTGGAATTGTGATCAAATCATCAAATGTAATTGTATAAATCGTAGAAATGTTTCATTTTATTTAAAATAAAAATGAAATGTACTTGTCTCATTAGAGATTTTTATACATAGAATGCTATGTTTTTTGTGATGTTGAAAAATCGATTTTGGGCTGCATAAAGAAATATTCTAAGGATTTATAAATTATTTATTAATTCCACTATAAAAAAGATGTAGAGATGTAATATTAAGAGATAAATAATTAAAAGTGTGTTACTAAAATGAGATATAAGTCAAAGTTAAAAATTTAAAATTTGACAGTGTTCTTGCGAGCAATTAATAACACTCTATTAAATATTTAAACAAATGTTTTCTAACTGGCAGATTAAATTTAGAATAGCGTGAACTTGATTCAAATTGGAGATAGAATTCTGGTTTTTGATTTTGTGATGTCCATATAAGAGTATGGCCGCAGCAACTTATTAATTAGATGCTGTCGTTAAAATATTATTGATTCTTTGACAGATGAGCCCATTAGCAACTTGGACGTGCTTGCGTGTTCGCTCACATGAACTTTTGAAAAATTATTTTCGGGTCACCTGCACTGACTCCACTGATCATTACCCATGCATCGGACATTCGGTATTTGATCATCAAACTGGCTTGATCATTTTTTTGTTCACGATTTTTTTCTTTGTAATGAATTTAAATTGTGGGTATTTAACACTTTCAACCATCATGCTAATTTAGGTGCACATGAATTTCATGCGTGTGGTCCGACATTCATATTGATGCATTAAATTTTAATATGCAGAAAACAAACTACTTATGTACTTGAACATGAAAGCTATTCTATAAATCAATTCATTAGGAACTGATTTTAGCAATTTTTCTTCTCTTAATAAGATTATTGAACTAATCATATGAGAAAGTCAGGATCGTCATTTTTCTAAACCATAACGTAAATGATTCAATTCATTACGTACTTAATTAAGTTTAGTTAAGTTCACGCATTAAATCAAGAATTTATTTCTACTTTCTCAGCCCAAGATTAATGATAACTAAAAATTTACAAGTATTTACATGAAGAATATGTAAATGGTTACAACAAAATATCGTATCATTTTTAATGCAATAACTTTAATCTTACGCCTGAGAATAGATAAGGTAGGTATTGTTTTTGGTAAAAAAATATGCAGCAATTAGTTCTAAATTAATAAACACATGACAACATTATATTTTTCTGAAATTTCACATATACAGAGTGACTGAAAAGCGGGCTACTCTAAATAACTTTTTATTTGAAATTATTTTTTAACATATATACAGGCTGTTTCCTTTAAAACAACCAGCGCTTTTTTTGGGCGAACTAATGACTTTAGAAAAAAATGTTATATACAAGAAATGATCAAGAATAAGGGGCTAATTTATTAATAATAACAAACCAAAAATTGGACCAGTGGTTCTCAAACGGCAGAACAAAATTATATTTTTTTAAATGTTATCCTATATAATTTTTTAGCTCATTAGATAGAGAATTTTTTTCTGATTTCAACGATATAAATATGGTATAGGGTTGTATAACAACTATTTCGAGAAAAATGGTATTAAAAATAATGTTACAATAGGCTATGCAATGCACAGGTTACGTCTGATACGTCTGAAACGTTGATACGTCTATTGCCTAGTTACGCTAGTAGTATGTTATAGAGAAAAAAATTCCGAATTTTTTGATACCAAACACGTTACATTTCTGTTTCATACAAAACCACAATATAAATTTAACAATGTGCAAAATTAAGCAAAAATCTCATTAACCATGAAACGTTATAGCCCTATCACCCGTTTTAAAAATTACACCCGGTGTGTACATTCTGCGATGAAAATATATATATTTGTTTTTTTTTATGATTTTCCGATACTAAATACCGATCTATATTCTGATTGTAATTAATGGCGAGGCATTTACAGTCCAAGAATTAGAAAATATAACAACAAACGAATTGGAGAATTTTCACGAGCTATTACCAGAAAGAAGAAAATCTGTATCTACCCCTAATTTAAACCATATCGCCCTAAATACTCCGATAAATCAATTTACTGAGGAATACAAAGCCAGCACTGAAAAAATAAATACTCTGAAAGGTCAATTAACAGAAGAAGAAAAAGCCAACACTGAAAAAGCAACAACAACAAACTCAAAACCGAAGAATGTTCTTAATGTACGAGTAACTAAAGAAAAGAAAGGTGATAAAAAAGCAAACGTCTTGAAAGGACCACTTGATAAACATCTTACAGTTAAAACTAGATCCCAAGCAATTCCAAAAAACTTGGAATGGACGCCCACCCAGGGGAAGGCACAAGCTCAATAATATTTTGTAACACTCAGGGATATAAAAACTTATTTAAAATAAATGCCAAAGAAGAAAGTATTTTGCAAAACACGAAATAATTTGTCTCACAGAAACATGGATCGAATATAATCTCAGTACAAAGCCAAATTTTCTCCATAATTACAAATTATTTCAACAAAAAGCAGTAAGAGAAAATAAAACAGGAAGAGCTATCGGCGGGATCGTAATTTTTTCAAAATGAAAAGAATATATGATAACAGTTATCCAGAATGAAGTCCATTGGATTTTCCTAAAAATAAAAACAACTATGTACAATATTATTCTTGGGGTAGTATACTTCTCCCCCACCTATATAAATGAAACACTCTTTGAACTATTTTCAGAATCTATTCGCCACATGACAGATAGCTATCCAGGCTATGCTTTAATAGTAGGAGGTGACTTTAACAGCAGAATAGGGAACTTGAACCAATCAGAAGATCTTCTTTTTTACAACACAAACCTCTCAGCATCACGTATATCGCAGGACGAGAAGACTAACAAAAATGGAAACAGCTTACTGGATACAATGGAACTAGAAAACCTATTTGTGGTGAACGGAAGAACATTAAGTGATACGCCAGCGAATTTTACTTACATAAGCAAATCTGGGAAAAGCATAATAGATTTAATTTGGGTGAACATATCATCTTTAGAATTAATAAAAGATTTCTGTGTCCTTACAGACATTATACTATCTGATCATCTGATATGCTCAATAACCATCGAAAAACTAAATAAAGAAATGAAAATGGTAAACAGAACGGCACCAACTAAAATAGTGAAAACAATTTGGGATCCAAGAAAAGAATCTCTGTATAAAACCGAAATGGAACAAAGGCTGGATCACCAAACCAGTCCCACTGATATATTCGCCTCATATAGTCTACTTAAAAACGAAATAGAAAATGTTTCTCGAGAAATAGGTATAGTTAAAGAATCATTTTCAATAAATTCTAACTCTACTCGCAGAAAAAATAAACAATGGTATAATGAAAATTGTTCTGCATTAAAAGCTGCTGCAAGACAAAGTCTGAAAGAATGTAAAGCTCAAAATATGGCACATGAACTGCTTAGAAAATATCTACAAATAAAAGAGGAATACAAAAATACAATAAATGCCTCAAAAAGAGAGTACAGAAACAACATACGTCAACACTTAGAGCAAATTACAGACCAGAAACAATTTTGGAAGACAATAAAACTGCTCCAAACTTCACCTAACAGCACTAACGCAATAGCCTTCGAAGACTGCGTAAACTTTTATAAAATGCTCTATGGACCTAAAATGATACAGCTACTACATACTTTAGCGTTCTACACCCCTACTTAGACGCAGAAATCACCTCACTAGAAATAAAACTTGCAATAAAAAATTTGAAAAATAATAAGAGTCCCGGAATTGACAATATTCTAAATGAGCAATTAAAACACCTACCTCCTATTTGGATAAGTTATTTAAAAGATATGTTTAACAAATTTCTAACACATGAAAACGTACCAAGTGAATTAAAAAAGTTAGACTATCATTAATTCACAAAAAAGGAGACCAATCTAATCCGAACAATTATAGAGGAATTTCTCTTTTAAGTTCAGTACTTATAAACTATTAACTTATATTTTAAATAACAGACTTCAAATCTGGGTGGAAAGTCATGAAATTCTGCCAGAAGCACAGGCAGGATTTCGAAAGAACCGATCATGTATTGATAATATATTTATTCTCGATACTGTCATTCGCTCTAGGATGATAACAAATAAGGAAGGTACGCTCGCTATATTCGTGGACCTTCAAAAGGCCTTTGATTCAGTCCCGCACAAAATGCTGTGTGACAAAATTTATCAAATTGGAGTGAGTGGAATACTTACAAGATTAATCAAAAATATATACGAAGAAGCAACGACACAAATAAAAATTGGCAATGATACCACCGATATACCCATCAATAAAGGAGTACTTCAATGGGAATGTACAAGCCCTATATTATTTTCACTGTACATATCGGATCTAGAAAATTTCTTCAGAAAACAGGGGCTAGAAGGTATATATTTAACCCATCGAGTTGATATCCTCTCACATCAATTTGCTGATGATATAGTAATATTAGCAAAATCACCAGTAGATACTCAAAGGAAACTGAAAATTTTGGAAGAATATTGTAACCACCTTTAACTAAAAATCAATCCTGACAAAACGAAAGTTCTTCACTTCCATAGAGGAAGACCTCCAAAACCAAGTGTTAGATATACCTGTCAAAACAACATCATAAAACAAACCACGTCATATGTCTACCTGGGAATAAAATTTACTTCTTCTGGGCTGTATACACAAGCAACACAAGAATTCGTAAATAAAGCAAAAGTAATAGCAGGGACAATAAGAACAACACTAATGAGAGCAAAGGTTGAAAACTGGAACACCATCACAAAACTCTACAACGCAGTCCTAATACCGTCTGCTTATGGAGCGGAAATATGGGCAACTAACACATTGGATATGCTAGAAAAAATTCAAGTAAACTACTTTAAAACAATTTACCTCTTATAAAGAAATACGCCCAATTATTTTATAAGAAGAGAATTTGGTCAGCAAAAAATTGAAGTACGAATCTTTGAAAGAATGTTAAAATGGTGGCTCAAACTATTGCTAGCAATGGATTATAGATATACAAAAATATGCTATAACAAACTCATGTCAATTAGTAAGAAGAAAGAAATTGGAGATGATAAACAATTAAAATTCAACTGGTTAAGAAAACTGGAAATTATGTTGTCAAAAGCAAATTTTGAGTGGGTATGGGAAACCTAGAGCGCAACCGTTTTAAAAAAGGAAATGAATAATATTTTGATCTCATATCAAGAAGTCCTATACAATACAGATACCCAGAGAATTATATTCTCATCCTACAATTCAAACCTTAAAAATTATAACTTTTCTAAACTATATCTAAATTCCAATATCCCATTCCATGTCCTTAAACTAATAACACAGTTACGTTCCAGCTGCCGACACTACACCAAAATATACCATGAAGGTCAATGCTACAATTTCCAGAAAAATGAAATCTGCACACTCTGTAATACGTACGAAGAAGACGACCTAGACCATTTCTTTCTACGATGCCCAATGTACCAGGCTTTTCGTAAACATTACATTGCTAAACATCTCCAAAATAGCGCAGCGGAATCCAGCCTAAACGACTTGATATCAAATGTAAATAAATCTACAGCTTATTCCATATATAACTTTTTCCATGAATCTGTGAAAATTAGAAACTTTATTTTAAATGTTTAATCATTTTTATTATAACTAGATTATAAAAGTATTATGTCAATTACAACCTCCTTTGTATAAGCACTAGCTTGATGACAAATAAACGTATTATTATTATTATTATTCTCTATTGTATAATTGGAATAATGTTTACTTTTTGATGATTGAATGTTTTTATTTTAATTATAATAAATAATTAAAGAATTAGTATATTTATTATGTATAATGCTTGTGTACTTATTATATCTAAAAAAAAACTCATAATTGAAAAGGGCGCAAAATTTTATGGACTTTGGACGCTTATATTGATTTAATACGTCACTTGAACTGTATACTAAAAAAATGTTGTTATTATATTGTTAAATGTTTCAACTTTAACTAAAATTACATTTAAAATTACATTATAACGTGGAAGTCTCTTCATAAAAAAATAGAGACTATTTCATTATTTAGATATATTACACTTTAAGTCACGTTAAATAAATTAGCTAACTCTTAGGGAACAGGGTTCGTATTTTAGTTTAATTTATTAAGAAAACAGTAATGATAATTGAAGTAAAGCTAATATGGTTTGTAATTTGAACTTTTTTTTACCTTCCGTCACTTAGATCAGAAAGATATTGTCTTTTGAGAAAAAATTCGATGATAAGTTTTTAATAATTTTAATATTTTCACGATGATATCTGTGTGACGGTTTTTTCGGATCGCATAACTCTAATACCACTTTTCCAAAAATTATAATTTTTGCGTATTCCTCGAGTTTTTATCCATATCAAGAGGTCATTAGATTTTGGTTATAATTGGTCAATCGGAAGTACCTGCACTTGAAGATTTTAACAATTTTTCTTAAAAAAAGCGCACTTAAATATAATTTTTTCACATTTAATGTTATTATAAATATTAAAGCATATTTTATTCTCTATATGATTTGATTGCATTTTATACTTCATATTCAATGGATATAGAGTTAGGTATTTGTACTTGAGATAAAATCTTTCACAAGCACTGCTTTACATTTATCTAATTATACTGTCAGTAAAATATTTATCGCATTTCATCGTAATAACATAACATAACAATTTTATATATCAAACCGACCTTGAAATCGACTTAATTTGTGACGTATGTGTTTTGAACCTGTACCGTAAAGAACAGATTAGGAAAAAGCATAAGAATCGTTGGGATCAGTCATGTCACAACGAATCAAGTTCAGTTTAATCCTCCTAGAGAGCCGCGTCGCGTATGAGAACCACTTGACAGGTCTCGGTCTGTCGCCGTCAACGCACAATGGATCCTCCTGCTTATGGGATACATTTTTAGGCTTTTACAAACTACCGCTCTATGAGGTAATCACATGTGAAATTTCACTTTCCAGCCATCATGAAATCTGATAATAAATGTGATGACTTAAGGGTTCAAATAGTGGAAACTGATTTAATAGTCTGCGACTAGGCACTAGACAGTCCTTGTACAACAGGATCTCAAGTATTCAAGTACTCAAGTACTGATTTATTTGTTGCTGTAAACTAAAATTATCCATAACTATAATTTAACAATTATAAATATCGGTAGGTATATGTATGTATTGTAGCCAGATTGTGAATCCTTCGATGACTTAAAATGCATATGGGCTATGTACAACCTACAACATCTTCAGGATTCACAAGAGGTTTGCCCTAATTTTTTTCTTTCAAATAGCCCCAGAAAAATAAATCCAGCGGATTTAGACCCGGTACCCGGTGTTCACCTCTACCAATTCACTTATCAAGGAAAGTTTGATTTAGGAAATTTCTCATATTCCATAATTTACCGGTGCACCATTATTTTGGATCCAACAATTTAATTTAGCTTCTTATTCTAATGGAACTTGAAGGAGAAATAACAGTGAGATACTTTCATTTAAAAATTGAAATACAAACCAATTTTTTTAAATTTTTTTATGAAACTTTGTACAAAGATATTAAAATCATTGATTAAAATCCGAAACGAAAGTTACTTATTATTATGCAAGATTTGACATTTTAGAATAGGGGGTATTATAATTTTTGAAAATTTTATATGTTAATCTCCATGAAAAAATAAGAGATACGTAATTTTTATTTTTTCTATAAAGTATCATTTACTGCGAAAAAAAGATTAAATATTAAACACCACCGGAAGTACGTACGCGGCCCTAGAATATGTTTCTCTAGCACAGAGACAAATTATAATTAAAGTAAAATATCATATTGGCATCTGTCATATGTCATTTATACTGTCAGTTTACTGTATTTAACTTTTTAGTTTATTGTGAATCATTAAACGTATATTCCAAGATTCTCTTTTCGACATTTTTGTTTTGTCACTTTGCCGGTGTGTAAACTTTACGTACATTTATATTGGAGATTATTTATGGTAAGTTTTCTTATGTGAAAATATAACTTAATCAGGGCCGAATATGTCATAATCGGATTTTTATGAGGCGACCGTTTTCAATATGTAGTATTTTTAATTTCGATTTTTAATTACAAGATAATATAAATTTGACTTTTATATTTACTATTAGGCTACTTACATACATGATAAACTTTTAGTATACATTATCAAAACATTTAAATTTCACTTAGTGATACTCCCCTACTGTGTGAGGAGTTAGAGACGTCACGTGTGGCACACCAGTGACATTGTAATGATATTTTTTTATGACAGCTTTACTACTTATTAATCAGTAAGTATTTCACGATTTCTATATAGATTTGTTAAATTTCGACTATAGTTTATGGGCCCGATCAATCAGTTAGGTAGAACGTATGGACCAATTACATTATTATTTAATAACATAAGTAAAATATTTATTAACCATCGTCTTTGATCTTTTGCATATTAAATGAGTGTTCTCATCTCTCCATTCTTGGAGGTTACGAATATTTATGATTCCATATCTGCCTCACTAAATGTAAAATAAAATAAATAAATATATTATCATGGTATATTACCTATTGCTGGGTAAATGTGAATCCCTTATTCATACATTTTTAACATTGTAATACTAAATTGGACAATTTTGGAGTATATCATAATATATCATATATAAAATCTGTTCAGAGCTTCAGGTAAAGTATCACTTCTGGTTTATTAATTTTAGCCAAATTCTAATGTGATATTTCCGTTAATACAAAAGTCTTAAATACTAGAAAAGTTTTGGATTAGTTTAATATAGTTTTTCATTAAAAACTGTTATGAGTTTCAAGTAAAGTATACAATTTTATCCAAAATCTAATCAACTCTTTATATGAATGCAGAAAGCTTAAATACGGAAAATATAAATATTTGGAAGTTGTAATAAGAGTTATCGTGGAGGAAAAAATCGACGCATGCACGCACGCACGCACACACACACATACACATACACATACACACACGTACACACACACAGTGATATGCCCACAAAAATTCCCGCCGGGAATTTGTTTATTCTCCGGGAAAGTTTTGTTCTCGATGTTTGGTGCAAGTTGTTATAAATAATTATTAAATATGTAAAGTAAATATAAGTACTTGTGATATTTAGTACGATGCTTTTAAATTACTCATTTAGGGTGGATTGCATGAAAGTGGGTTAACCCTCGAGTTACGCTAACCCTGGGTTACATACACAAGCAGAGAGTTTCCAGCCTATTTGACAGTTAATCTCGGGTCAAAAAATAACTCACCGATTTGCACGGGTACGCATACGCATACGCATACGCATATGCATACGCATACGCATACGCATACGCATACGCATACGCATACGCATACGCATACGCATACGCATACGCATACGCATACGCATACGCATACGCATACGCATACGCATACGCATACGCATACGCATACGCATACGCATACGCATACGCATACGCATACGCATACGCATACGCATACGCATACGCATACGCATACGCATACGCATACGCATACGCATACGCATACGCATACGCATACGCATACGCATATGCATACGCATACGCATACGCATACGCATACGCATACGCATACGCATACGCATACGCATACGCATACGCATACGCATACGCATACGCATACGCATACGCATACGCATACGCATACGCATACGCATACGCATACGCATACGCATACGCATACGCATACGCATACGCATACGCATACGCATACGCATACGCATACGCATACGCATACGCATACGCATACGCATACGCATACGCATACGCATACGCATACGCATACGCATACGCATACGCATACGCATACGCATACGCATACGCATACGCATACGCATACGCATACGCATACGCATACGCATACGCATACGCATACGCATACGCATACGCATACGCATACGCATACGCATACGCATACGCATACGCATACGCATACGCATACGCATACGCATACGCATACGCATACGCATACGCATACGCATACGCATACGCATACGCATACGCATACGCATACGCATACGCATACGCATACGCATACGCATACGCATACGCATACGCATACGCATACGCATACGCATACGCATACGCATACGCATACGCATACGCATACGCATACGCATACGCATACGCACACGCACACGCACACGCATACGCATACGCATACGCATACGCATACGCACACGCACACGCACACGCACACGCACACGCACACGCACACGCATACGCATACGCATACGCATACGCATACGCATACGCATACGCATACGCATACGCATACGCATACGCATACGCATACGCATACGCATACGCATACGCATACGCATACGCATACGCATACGCATACGCATACGCATACGCATACGCATACGCATACGCATACGCATACGCATACGCATACGCATACGCATACGCATACGCATACGCATACGCATACGCATACGCATACGCATACGCATACGCATACGCATACGCATACGCATACGCATACGCACTCGCACACGCACACGCACACGCACACGCACACGCACACGCACACGCACACGCACACGCACACGCACACGCACACGCACACGCACACGCACACGCACACGCACACGCACACGCACACGCACACGCACACGCACACGCACACGCACACGCACACGCACACGCACACGCACACGCACACGCACACGCATACGCATACGCATACGCATACGCATACGCATACGCATACGCATACGCATACGCATACGCATACGCATACGCATACGCATACGCATACGCATACGCATAATGAATTATTTTTTGTTGTAAAGGACATAATATGACATTTTTTTGACATTTAAATGCAAATTATTATTAACACACCAATCCGATATAGTATCTAAATTGTGTTGAAGATTTGTACAGTCGTTAGTGGAGGAAATTTTACAGAATAACTTTAGATGATCTCCTTAAAGTAGGTGTCCGACATCAATATTTGTTCCTAAATCATCACTGAATAAAATAAATAATAGGGAACCCAATACAGATCCCTAGGATACGCCGCAATATTGCAAAAAGTGTTCGGACTTGAAACCCTGCACACTAACAAAATGAGAACTACTGTTTAGGTATATGAAGAAAACAGTTGTAGGAGTGATTGGGAAAACCCGAAGGACTCTAATTTTTGTAATAGAATTGAATGATCTAATTTGGCGAAGGCTTTGCTGAAGTCTGTGTAGACTACATCGACTTGTCCTTGTTGGTCTAATGTGTCGCAAATATACTGAATTGTACATACAAGATTTGTAACATTGGATCGGCCTTTAATGAAACCATGTTGGTTAAAAGAAAGCTTATTAGACACATGCTTGTCAATTTTTGAATGGAGTATGGATTCAAATACTTTACTAAAATTTGATATGATAGCTATAGGTCGGTAGTTGGTAAGATCATTTTTATTTCCTTTTTTGAATACAGGAGTGATTGGTGAGGTCTTCTAGCAATTAGGAAATACTGAATGTTTTAAAATTAAATTAAAAATAATTACTAAAGGCTGTACGAAGACGGATGAGCAATCGCGTATGATAAATGCCGGAACAGAGTCTGGTCCCATTGTCATTTTGGGTTTCAGTTTTTTAATGCCAGCCCTAATATCATCATCTGAAAATGACTTAATATTTAAAATAGAACAGTTACATTCGGTGATAGATTGTGAGATATTATTATTTCGTATTTCATTGCTAAATGAACTGGAAAAGAAAGTTGCAAAATTGTCTACTATGGATTGTGGATCACATAATGGAACATCATTGTAGTGCAAAACTAACGGAATACTTGAATTGTTACGTTTACTATTCATAAAAGACTAAAAAATGTTTGGTTCGCGTAATATTTCGTTTTGCATATTCTGACAGTAGGTTTTATATGCTGTGTTTACTTCTGTTTTATCTTCTGATCTAGGCCTGATAAATAATTCCTTGTCTTCATTGTTATTAGTACATTTTTAGTTCTTCCAAGCTTTGTGTTTTTGTTTTATTTTATTAATTATAGATTTTGTATATCATGTTGGATACGATTTCCAACATTTTTGTATTCGAGGAACATGACTATCTATAATCTCATTTAACATTTTATAAAAAGCATTTACTGCAGCGTTAACTTCTGAGACATTATTTAAAAATTTCCAATTAATTAAGGATAAATCCCTGTAAAGTAACGGGAAATTTGCTTTTTTAAAATTTAAACTCTCTGAACTAATGGTGTGTTGTTTATTACCTATTTGTTTTTAGTTGACATTCAACACGTAAAGGTAGGTGATACTGGTCTACCTTAAGTATATCATCTAGAGCTCTCGTAAATTAACAATGTTTGTTACTAATGATGAGATCTAAAATTCTCCCATCACTATTGATTAATTAAAAAAAAAATTCATAAGAGAATTGTAATAAGTACAAGTACAAGTGCCGTTATGACATAATATAATTTGGGATGTTAAAATCTCCTAAAATAATAAAATCAGAATGACATAAGAATTGCAGGGACATAAGTGCATACACACAAATCATCGTAAAAATAGTAATAACGTGTTGTATGAACCCTAATTCGTGCTTATTCTCTAGAAACTACGGGAGGTAAAATATGAATGCAAACCTGTAAGAAAATTTAAAATCTTCAATTTTTATAATAACATAAGTTCCGAAAATAACATTTAAAGATATTTTTGAAGAAAAACTATTTGAGCTTCAAGTAAAGTGCCATTTTGATTTACACGAAAATCTAATACCTTTCTTTCCATATTAGAATAAGGAATAAATCAGGGTTTCAAATTTTTCTGAATGATAGTATTTGAGTGAAGGATCCACACACACACATGCACGCACGCATGCACGCACGCATACACGCACTTGCACGTGCACTCGCGCACTGACGAACACTCACACGCATACGCACACACACGCACATGCACACGTCCACCCACTCGCGCACGCTCGCACGCGCTCTCATACGCACACGCGCACTCGCGCACAGACGCACACGCGCTTTCGCACGCGCGCTCACACGCTCACGCTCACGCACACGCAGACGTACGCGCACGCGCATGCACACTTACACGCGCAATCGTACGCGCCCCTGCTTTGTACACGCACATGCTCACGCACTCGCACACTCCCACGCACTCGCCCGCGGACGCACACGCATACGCTCACGCACACGCAACGCACACGCACACGTACATGCACACGCGCACACACACACACACGAACACGCACAGGCACACGCACACGCACACGCACACGCACACGCACACGCACACGCACACGCACACGCACACGCACACGCACACGCACACGCACACGCACACGCACACGCACACGCACACGCATACGCACACGCACAGGCACAGGCACACGCACAGGCCCACGCACACGCCCACGCACATGCACACGCACACGCCTATGCCCACGCTCATGCACATGTACACGCACACGCACACGCACACGCACACGCACACGCACACGCACACGCACACGCATACGCACAGGCACAGGCACAGGCACACGCACAGGCCCACGCACACGCCCACGCACATGCACACGCACACGCCTATGCCCACGCTCATGCACATGTACACGCCCACGCCCACCCACATGCACACGCACACAAAATTGGATTCTAGGGATCTTAAAACGTGGTCATTTACCAAAATTTTGATATGCGATTTTCTGCATGATCCCTATACCTCCTGTACCAAGGGTAGCGGGAGCTAAAAACAATATGATATCTTCAGGTATCTGAGCGCCGTCGGTCTTGAAGTCTAAGAATACATACCTACTTTAGTTTAGCAGGTACTATAAAAAAGAAAAACTTTGCACATGAATGAATACGAACAAGTAAATTTAATATGCGTTTGTATTTTTACTAAGATACGGGTAATTAAATAAATTGATATTAGTAGTTAGCATTTGTTGAAAATCGCCGAATAATTGTTTTATTTTTCAGTTAGCATACAACAAATTAAATGAATAAAAATATCAAGTTAATGAATTTCTAAATACGTCAAGTGTTTTGTTCGTTACACTTTAGTAGTGTGTAACATGGTGTACAAAAAATTTTATTTATCGTTTTATATAGCAAAACAAGAAAATTCAGCATATCTTCTTTTATGTTGTACTTTACGAGAAGAACAGACTGTTACGAATTACCGCGTGCATGTCTAATAGAATATTGAAAATGCATTACGAGAAGTAATTATTGTTTTTTTGATATTTAGATCTAATGAGAAACATAAAATGTAGGAAGAATAAAGACTGTTTTCTTAATTTCAAGGTACATTACAGTATTTTATATTTTTTACTTTTCTATAATTGTATAATTACAGGTTTTTTTAAAACTTTCTGTAATTATCTATTTTATAGTTACCTACTATACTACGCACAAAATAGAGTTTGAATTATTCAACCATCTTTACTTTTGTTCATCTGGTAGCAGTAAAGTACGTTTCATTTTCATTTTCCTCCATGTTAACTGTTAGAAGTGCAATATAGGTTAAATGATATTTTTTTGAAACTTTTTGAGTCATATTACATTAGTTTTTTGTTAACGAAGAAATCTCAATTTCGACAGATTTTTCTTCTTTTTTAAATGACTATTTAACTATTAATAATCGAAAAAACTCTTAAATACATATTTTATTTTGTATTAGTTATTTATGCAACATTAGTAAAAAGTATAGTTTTATTTGACAAATACGAAAGGTTGACCGAAAGAGTCGTAGGCGAGTAGTGTTTCAAGACAAGAAATCTTGTCTTGATGATCATTTCTTGTCTTGGCTTGATTTTCAAGACAAGAAAATAAAAATTTCTTGTCTTGCTCATTTCTTGGGGACGTAATTCTTGTATTGTTTCAAGAATTCTTGATATTTCTTGTTTCTTGATATTTTAGGAGAATCCCCTTTTTCTATCGCTTTATCCAATCCGAACGCTCATGTGTAGCGTTGGCGTCTGCTTTTGCCCTTGCTCCTTTTAGTTAAACAATCAAATAATGTTACTGTGAAGTTGGTTGCGCATGCATTGTATTGTAACGTTTTTATTTATTTGGGTGAAGGGTAAATATTAGACAAGTATTATTAATTAAAATAAAAGTTTATTATAACGATAAATAGATATTAAATATAATTAAAAGATGATAAGTATAACAAACACTACGATTAAACAAATATTAAACACTAATTAAGACTAAGAATATTATAAGACAATTAAACATTAAGATTATTTATTTAAACAACATATAGCTCACTTATCTATTTATACAACTATATTTATTTACCTTTAGCACTTGTCGACTGTCTGTTTATATCACCAACTGTTTAACACTCAACGCTTATTTATATCAGACTGTCCAATGCCTTCGCTAACGGTGCTTATATACCCTAGCCAAAAATTCCAGAACTCACTGGAACACTTCTAGATAAAACACAGTACGTTACATCGACCGCGTAATTAAGCAGGTTCAGACAGGTCCGTTGAGTCATCGCTAAAAATAAACGCTCGCACGATCCCGCGACAGTGGCGGCGACAGCGACGGGGACCGCGGCGGTGACAGTGGCGGCAACGGCGGGCACTGCACATTACAGTATTACTAGTTGTTGGTTATTGGTTATTTTTTTGTGTTATTTCGATATTCCGTTCTTTTTCTTTAAAACAATAAGTGTTCAAAGAAAAATAAATCAGATTTGGAATAGGTTTTATTCCAAAATAATATTATTAATATCTCTCTCTTTTAATTTAATAGGCGATTTGCAGCAAAATCTAATGGCTTCTTTCCTCTTTTCATATTAGAATAGGGTAGAAATACATGGTTTCGAAATTTTCTGAATATTAGTATTTAAGTTGAGCGTTAAAAGGATCTAGACACATAAAACATACAAATGCAGATTTGCATATTAACTGTCAAGAAATCAAGATTTCTTGAGAAGAAATCTTGATTCTTGATAATACTTTCTTGTCTTGTCTTGGGAAATAAAAAATACTTCTTATCTTGGTCTTGTCTTGATTTCAAGACAAGATCAAGAGTATATCTTGATTTTTGTGAAACACTGTATAGGCGAGTTCGTCAAATCTTATTAGTAAAGTACTTATAAATCCATTTTAACGAAAAAAAGTGTACTTTTTTACCAAACGTAAAAAAATATTTTCCTAATAATAATAATAATAATAATAATAATAATAATAATAATATTAATAATAATAATAATATTAATAATAATAATAGTAATAATATTAATAATAATAATAATAACAATAATAACAATAATAATAATAAAAATTATAATAATAATAATAAAAGTCTCTATATCACGTATTTGTATAACGTTGAGTGTATAATTTATATTTGTAGTGTTTGAAGTGCACAGCAGGTTTTTTTTTGCTTGTACGTGGACTGCATTCTGCAATGGCTGTGATTTTCATCTTCAAATTTGCGTTATAGCGTGATTTTACAGAACGAAGGGCTGCCGAGAAATGTCAAATGCCAAAATAATCCCTCTCTGCCAACCTATTTTATTATTATTACAAGTGATTTGGTAATTTTTATGTTACATGTTTGCAAAAAATTGATTAAAATATTATGAATTTAAATTGCAGTACGATAGTTTATGTAAATTATGGAGGACTGAATAACTATAACTGTTAAAAAAAGAGAACATTGTTTAAAATATATATCACCACATTAGTACTCTACCTAAAGTCAAGTGTTTCACAAGACAAGATTTTTTGTCTTTTTAGGTTACTTCTTGCCTTGACTTGCAAATAAAAACAAGAAATTTAAATAACTCTTGTCTTGTGTTACTCTTGCAATCAAAAATCTTGTATTGCTTGTAAGCTTGCTTGTAAGCTTCTTGCATATTTCTTGTCTTGCATGTTTTCGCCTAGGGTTATAGTTAAAGTAGAATGCGTAAACGTTAACAATAAACCGGCTACGTCATCATTCGGTTCTGATTACCACGCCTCAAAGAAATGTTCATCGGCGTGATCAATATTCATTTTTCTCTATTAATATTTTTTTGTTTATACAGAACATTGTGGAGATAATAAAGGTGGCTGTAGACGATCACATAAATTCAACTTTTATTGGACATAATTTTTTTTTTTTTTGTTCAAATGGTTTCACTTAACACGTTCAAGTTATATGAACAATTATTTGTTTATTAGCGGGCTACATAATTACATTTTATTTTGGTTTGACATTTCATCTGCGCGTTTGTCGCTTGGTGTGTCTCTAGTGTAAGTTTTAATATTGCGCGTTCATTTTTCTTTACTAAAAATACTATTTAGTCAAAACAAAAACAATTAAATGTGACATTTATAAAAAATTCTTTATGCCAACATTATAAAATATAATGCAGGCAATCTAGGATGAAATAATCCCTCGAAGTAACTAAAATTTGAAGTAAATGACCTTGATATTTAGAACATGCCCTAAGTTGGATTATTTTGATCAAATGGTTGAACATCGAACGTTCAAATTTCTTTGAACGTGTAAAGTTTCAGAATCTTATAGTACAATAAGAAGTTGTACAAATTTATGTAAATCGTTGATACTGTTACCCGCACAACACCGCGACAGCATCAGCAGTAGTGAATAAAGCACTACATTTATACATTTATTTTTATAGAAAACTGTTTCTCAACAGTGAATTTTTCTGTATCTTAGTTACTATAAACTGCGTTAACAATTCGAATTAAAGTAGATAAATAACGAAGACGGAAGACGGATTTGCGTAAAATTTATGGATCTCATATTCCAAGCATATTGCCATATTTCTCAATTATCTTTTCTCGAATTTTTTCAAATACATTAATAAAACTAATAGTCCAGTAAATGTTGTATAGGATAGTTGGATAATGAAAAATTCAAATTTCCACAATTCTTCTTCCTCCGCTCCCTCCGCCACCTTGTAGAAACCACCAAAAATCGGCACTTTTTCAGTTTTTCGCTTGTAATTTCTTTCTGGTGAATTTAAGCGAAAAAAAATTATTTACCGACTTATAGAGAATAAAATTTGTACGAAAAGTTTTTTTCTACGATTCATAGCAACGGAGATAAGAAGCTCCCAAAAAGGCAACAATTGCGCACTTAGCAAAATTTTGAGTTTCTTTCCACTTTACGTCGCAATAACTCCGTAACATATCATTTTAGCGTAAAAGTCCTCATAAACAATCAATTATTTTATTACCAATGCAACAGAGTGGGGGTAAATTTACGAAAAAAAAAACGAAAATTGTGTTTTTTTTTAATTTAGTGTAGAAACGTTGTCCCGCCGATTTTTAACCCTATATTTCTTTTGATGATGCGAAATTAACGTAATACGGATTCGGCGTACATCAGTCAGGAAATGAATATTATCCATCGTTTAAAAACACAACATTAGCTAAATCTAATTCATGTGCATAAAGAAAATTTGAAAATAGATGTTTTGCGGTAATCCGTGTATTCCATATTTCCTCCATTCCGTAACTGTAGAGTTGAGTACAATAACTAAAACTATTTATAAAAATTTTATGATAAAGATTTATTTATAACTAGGAAAAATGGGAAAACCTCAATATACTTCTAAGAGCGCTACTTTTGCCTTGTTGGAAGATGCGCAGCTTCATCAGTAGTGGTTTGACAAAAGACAAAATATGGCTAAGTTTTAGAAAATTGAGTTTAGAATATATATATATATATATATATATATATATATATATATATATATATATATATATATATATATATATATATATATATATATATAGAATATTCGGCAAATATCTCATGTCGAACTAAAGAGCAGTAGAATGGCAATAAACTTGAAAAAAAACACTTTTTTTTTGGTAGTAAAAAGAAATTGATAAATGGATTTTCTACGTAATTAAATTGAAGTGTTACTGCGATGTAAAGTGCAAAAAAATTAAAAAATTTGCTAATTTTGGGAGCTTCGTAGTTCCGTTGCTATTAATAGTACAAAAAAACTTTCATATCAAATTTGCAGGAAATTTTGTCCTCACAAGTTGGCAAATAACTTTTTTTGTACTAAAATTTACTAATTATAGGCGAAAAACTGAGAAAAGTGCCGATTTATAGTGATTTCTACAAGATAGCGGAGGGAACGGAGAAAGGGAAATTGTAGAAATTTGGATTTTTAATTAACCAACCATCTTATACAACAAAAAATTCAGATTTACCCGACCTTTTGTAGCGCAACCCTCTTTTTCGACCTTTGTTCACTAGATTATATAATACATAGTTGAAAAGAGAATAAAATGGCGGTTTATATTGTAGTAAAATAATTATAGATTGCCATTTAAAAATTTAATGTTGATAATCGTATCTTGTAAACCTGACTTTATAAAAAATATCTACATCTGCCATCAAATAGTACATTTAAAACAATAAAAAAATTATGAGCCATTTTTACATTCCGTCACCTTTAGGTAAGCAATGGTATTGTCTTTGGTCAAAAAATTCGGTGGTGAGTTTTTAATGAATAAACACGTTTTAGGGTCCCTAGAACACGATTTCACTATTCTTACGATGGTGTGTGTGTATGTGCGTATGTGCAACACTTTTAATGTTATTATAAATATTAAAGAATATTTTATTCTCTGTACGATTTGACTGCATTTTATACTTAGTTTTAAGTGGATATAGAGTTAAAAAATTATAAATAAATTAAATTTCATAAAGTAGACAGCTCTGTAATCCAAATCTTGGATTATATTTTATTATGTTTTCCTTCGAAAATCTGTGAGAGCTCCAAATTGCAACTTTACTAAAAAGGATAGTAATCTACTGGCATTATTCGGACTAATTGCAACACTTTCCTGCGTCTCGTGCTAGACGCTTGTTGAATAATATTGTTTTGCTAAACGTAGGCGTAACCAGAATTTCCTAGAGTGGGATTTTAAAAAATTAGAGGCAGGAGGCTCAAACATTAGGATATAAAAATAAAAGTATAATCCAAATTTTAAAAAAATACAAAAGAAGTTTTATAACCTTGCAAACGAAAAAAATTCAGGAAATCAATTACATCTTTTATTTCTTTATCAGTTAAATATATTTTGCTGCGTCTTTGTGTGTTGAATTCGTATACGATTGTAATAAAATTAATAATTCACTTTAAACGTAAAAGGTTAATTGTATAACACTTTTGTACACTGAATATTTTAAATTCAGTATTCTAATTAGTGATAGTAATAATATTATTGGCATTTGTTGTATATGAAAAACTATATAAATAAATTATAATAACAAATGCTAGAATGTGGTGTAAGGTTTGAAGTACCGTTGTATGATTGGAATAGTAATATCCATTAAAGCAGGTTGACGTAAGTGTTCTTAATTATTGATTTTTAATTAGTGCATTAGATGTGTGATGTAATTTTACGCTAGTGTCCGGTCGGGAGTCTGGAGCTCTTTTAATCTGGACTTGCCGCGGTTTGGCTACGCTCGCTCTTTCGATAACGTCACAATCACTCGGACAGTAATCCTCTTAGCGCTCAAAGAACATCTCACTTGGAGCATTACCATAACAGCCACGATATAGGTATACAGAGGTACTTCTCCAGGATCGTATCGTGAGAACATTTTAATATCAATACACACCTTGCAATAAAAAATTAAAAATCTGATGTGACCTACACGCTATATTCCCTTCAATTCCCTTTTTTAAGCTATGGTAAATAAGTGTCCTACTTAACAACAGACCTTTTCAACTTATTAGAACTTATTAGTTGTCTCTTTCTATCTCTGCGCATTTTAATAAAATGGCGCCTGTAAGTCTCAGCTGGGCTATTAAACGAAACGTCGATCACATTGCACTGACAAAAATATCCTCGGGAAAAATTGCATCTTCGACATTTTAGCTGCAATAAAAGCCTTTGAATATTCCATTCAGAAGGTTTTTACACTTGTCACAGACTTTTCCCACAATTTTGCGTTACCGCTATTTTACTTTGTCTATCACTCTTAATTGAAAAGGCCTATTATTTTAGTCATAGTCTATGATTAAGAGCAAATACTACTATTCATATTTTTTATATAAATATGTAATACAGACCAAAATGAGAGAAAAATGCTTAACCAACACGGGTCCACAAATTAATCAGTTTCAATTATTAAAATATTTATTTATAATAAATAAATATAAATATATCATCACGGCATATTACCCATTGCTGGGTGTGCCAATCTGCTTTATACGCAGATATCGGTAATGATGATGACATATTTGTACCGTTCGGGCGTTTACCAGGCGTCACCTCTCGGGCACTCATTGCTGGCGTACCTATATACTACATACTACTGGTGAAAAAAAATTAAGCTCTCTACTGTCTACCACAGATTAGTATAGTTTTTTGATATCGAATGTATTATATCGTATCGGTCATTTCCACGTTAGAATTGTGACAAGGCGTGAATCAAACGAACGAAATCAGAAGAGGCAGGGGGCTAAAATTTACGAAGTTAGCGAAATTGCTGAGCTAAATCTACTTGCTGATCGCAGACAGAGAAACTAAGTTCGAATCTGTCTTCATGGCAACCCGCACTCGTCGTTGTCATAACGCGCCCGCATATAAAAGATTATTACGCACGCATTTAGTTATTTATCGTTGCCTACTATTAATCTGTATATTCAACGTAGTTAATTTTTAACATAATTATCCTAAAATTGTTACTTATTTGATCAACTCCTAATCGCTAGTGAAGTGACTGGTGAAGGTCCAGATTCAGTCGTCTCGCCCAGTAGATCCGAGTTCATTATCTGGCACGGGGTAAGTAAAATTATCTTTATTTCGTCCGCTTCCCTTTCGGTCCAACCTATACACTCCATAGGTGGTTGTGGAACGCCCTTTTATCCAACGCAAACCAAGGGAACAAAGAGGAATATCCGTTTCTTTGCTACATTGACCTAGTCGGTAGAATTGTCTTCTGTTACAATTGACAGCAAACGGGAGGCAGGCATCATCGCTAATCTGTTACACAATATGTACACTAATGTGTAAATTGTTAAATAAATTTGTTCACAATATCGTAGTGTTTTTAATTTCACGTATATACCTTTTAAAATTCATAAAGCGTCAGTACAAATATTGAAAATAGCTTTATCTCTGAAATGGTTAATTTGTTCATTAAGCATTATGCACTCATTTTGTCTGTAGGTACTTTATGCTCCTAATTTTTGGAACGGTTTTTTAACACTTCTATAGAACTAACTGAAGATAGTAATGTCGCAAAGAACTCAGTTTTAAAACTGAATATAAAGCAAGTTTTCGATGTGGAGATTGTGATTGTGGTATGAAAAAGGAAATCTTTTTTTTACATAATCATGCGTAGACATACAACACATTTAAAAATGAAGAATATATGGGTGATATTCATATTATTCTGCTTCCTGGTTTTCTTAACATTATTTTTAATCATAATATAAAAGAATCGCGGTTAAATTAATCATGATTTATAAATAAATAAATAATGCATTTGCGACAGTAATTTTAGTTCAAATAAAATCATTGAAGAAAAACATAAATGTCACACAAACAAAGAATTTGTTAACTGTAATCTATTTCTAAATGTGTCGTACTTTCAGTTTTTTAGTTTAGTCGTTATTATTTATGTAAATAATTTTCTTATTTTCTTCATTATCCGATACTCAACCTGGAGATCAGTCTCTGGTATTTAGTCGGATAATAATATGAGGTCGGTTAGGTAGACTACCGGATATCCATTAAATCTCTAGTTACTCGTCTATTTGATTTTGTGAATAATTTTTATATTTTATAACTTGTTAATATTTTTGATTATTATTTTAATTTCGAAGGTTGTGAAGCACTGACCCCTGACCTATTCATTCAGTCATAGCACTACTTGAAATTCTGGGCCTTAGTGCTAACTAAAGAAAAAAGCATAAGAAACAAAATCGAGAAAATGGTAAGTAAAATTTGAAAAAATATAAGGTGTGCTACATTTCTACCCTCTTAAAAATTAATTGACATTATTAATTAATTCCGTACGTAGATCATCAATCATTTGTGGAACATTTTGTGTAAATAGTTGTTTTAGTTCTGACCTACCGCACACCAGAACGAATTCTATTTAATTGCAACTAATTAATTATATCCGAAGTGGGGCTGCTATTTGTCTAAAAGTTTCGGCTCTTTAATTTGTTTTTGCTTTTGATTTTATGAATGGGAGTCGCAGTATAAGCAAATGAATAATAGAATCTTAATTAAAAAGCTTATAAATCATAAAATTCAATTTTATAAGTAGAACATTCTATTAAATTCTATGAAAGAAAAGTGGAAAACAGGCACAAATATATCTAACTAACATGAAATATACATGTGAAAATAATGCCAATTGAACTAAAAATTATTTTCTCTCCGATATTTTTAATCTACGTCTATAACATCATTATCTTATATGAATATAAATCACCTCTTATAATTGCTCTATTACCTTTTACCACACAGAAATTCTTTTCACTTGCAATTTTACCCATCATAATTTCTCTTCCCCAATATATTATAATTAATTTTATGTATGTTAATGTTTTGGTATTAAATGCGTAATACCAAGATCAAGCAATAATATATTTTTTGTTTTTTGTTGCTTTATCTCGGAGTCGGTAAGGTCGGGTAAATATTACCCCAAGATTATTATAATTATATTAACTGCTGTATTTTTTCTGTCTAAAATTTTTGGTTTGTAGCTTCCTGTACCTTTCAAGTACTGTAATACTCGTATATATGTTTCTGGGTTGTCAATTGATGGTCATATTCCATCCTATTTAGTGAATCTAGCATTTGTTTAAAGTGTAAAGTGTCCAGGAGGGGTGACGTTTATCCCACCTTACCGTGTCAAGGCGTGATCAATTGCTTTGCGCGTTGTGATTGATTCTGTTCTCACCAGACTTGGTGGTTGATACGAACATGCCTGTTTATTGGACCAATCTGTAGCAAAATCACATGCCAGCCGCATGCATTTGTTTTGACGCGACGACTCGGCTTTGAATGAACTGGACTATAATGTTAATATTAGAAATAATTACTCGAAATATCAGTCAACCAGCATTTATTCTTATAACACTAATGTTTGGGTGCACACTTGCACCTTCTTCAGACTAGTAAGATTTTACAAAATTTTACATATCATGTCATGTACACAAAATACATTCGTTCTTAACATTCTGTTTTACACATCGTACAAAAAAATCATAAAGAGCACATACACATCAAATTGCTGACTGTAAGATCTTACTATCCTGAGGAAGGTGCAAGTGTGCACCGAAACGTCGGTGTTGTAATAGTATATTACTAACTTTTAGAATGGTTGATAAATAATATGTTAAACACACAGAAAACCACGCAATAAGTATGTAACTAATTTAATGAGAACTTTGTAAAATACACAATGACAAGTAACACGTCAATTCGATTATTTCAATATGTGACAATTACATATAAACAAATTATCTAAGCATACTCTTCTGAATTCCATTATTATCTCCAACACTCTCCCTTAATGCAATTCGGAAGTATTTGTCAGTCCAAGCAGTTGTAGCATTTTCTTGTGTCGTGGTCCATGAAGATTCTTTGTCATCACGTCAGCTGGCATATCTTCTGTCGAAAGATACTGCAAATCGACTAACCCATCTTCTATAGCATCTCTAATGAAGTGGAATCTAATGTCAATGTGTTTTGACCTTTTGTTGAGCACGTGATTCTTGGATAATTCTTGCGCAGATTGATTATCATTAAACAGCACAATCGAATCTTCACTTATTGATAATTCCGAAATCAAACTTTTGAGAAACTTCGCTTCTTTCGCTGCCTCGCTCAGTGCCATGTATTCAGCTTCTGTGCTGGATAAAGCCACAGTACGCTGTTTCTTGCTATCCCATGTCACTGCGCCTCCGCAAAGTTTGAATACATATCCGCTGTATGATCTTCTGTCCATTTTGTCATTTCCCCCATCTGCATCCGCGAATCCAGTTAAATTTGTATTCTCTTTTTGATATTTTAGACACAAATTCATTGTTCCTTTTAAATATCTCAAAACTCGTTTTGCTGCATTCCAATGTTTTTCAGTATAACAACAATTGAACTGACTCAATACACTTGCTATGTGTGCAATATCAGGTCTACTAGTTATACTGAGATACATTATACAACCAACCAATTCTCTATACGGCTGATTAAAATTTGTTTTTATATTATTTGTTTCTTCATTTACGAGTATTAATCCTGGATCTGCTGGCGTAGCAATTGCCTTGGAATTCAACATATTGAATTTTTCTAAAATACGTTTTATGTATGTAGATTGATCTAAATACAAACAATCCTTCGTCCTTCTCAATCTCATGCCTAAAATGTGTTGCGCTTTTCCTAAAGCTTTCATTTTAAATGTTGACATGAGCTCTCCCTTAATTGCCACTTTTTCTTTCTTATCATTGCAGAATATTAGGAAATCATCTACATATAATGCAATTATGCACATTTTATCATTATTATAACGATAATATACACATGGTTCTGATTTAGATCTTGAGAAATTCATTTTTAATAAAACATTGTTAATTTTATCATACCATGCTCGTGATGACTGTTTGAACCCATAAACTGCTCGTTTTAAAAGACATACTTTATTTTCTTTTCCTTTTACAACGAAGTTTTCTGGTTGTAACATATACACTTCTTCTTTCAGTTCTCCATTTAGAAAAGCGGTAGAAACATCCATGTGATCTATATCAAGATTTAATTTTACTGCTAAAGCAAGTAATAATCTTATGGAAGAATTTCTAACTACGGGAGAAAAAGTTTCATTATAATCTATTCCATATTGTTGTGTAAAACCCTTTGCTACAAGTCGAGCTTTATATCGGTCTATTTTTCCATTACAGTCTTTCTTTATTTTGAATATCCATTTACATTTTACAGCTGTTTTTCCTTCAGGAAGATCTTCTAAAATCCAAGCATCATTTGCTTTGAACGAAAGATACTCCTCTTTCATTGCAGCTATCCATTCTTTTGAATTCGCACTTGACATCGCTTCTGCGACTGTTTTTGGTTCTTTTTCATCACACATCGTATTAAACACCAAATAATTTTCAGAGCTCTTCGGTATTTGACTTCTTAAAAAATACCTTCCTTCAATCTGTTCTTTTTGGATTTCATCTGTTCTTCCATTTTCATCAGAATTTATTTCTTCTTCTACTTCATTCATTTCAATCGTTGATTCCTCAACCATCTGTTCTGATTCCTCAATCATCTGTTCTGATTCATCTTCAGAGTCAGATTTAAAGAATACTTTTCTTTTTTCTGGAACAGTGTCTTCTGTTTCAACTCCAACTTGATTCTCGATGAATATGACATCACGAGATGTGATTAATAATTATTACCCTTTTAGGATTCCTTACATCCGTCAGGCGATAAGCTTTTGATTCAGAACTGTAACTAATAAAGATAAGTTTTTTACTTTTTGAATCCAGCTTACCTCTAAACTGCTTCGGAATATGAGCGTATGCTGTACATCCAAAATCTCTCAGATGTTTTAGGTCTACTTTATTTCCCGACCATGCTTCTTCAGGGGTCTTATTTCTTACAGCTTTAGTTGGTGAGCGATTCTTTAAATAAATAACAGTATTTGCCGCTTCAGCCCAATACATCGATATAACGGATTTATCCGTGCATCGATATATTTAATTTAATTCACATCGAATATTTATATTAAAATCTTGATATCGAACAGCTATTATTGGTTTTCAAGACCCATATACCTACTGTGCGCATGAGCATTTATGAAGCTTGAAAGCTTGAAATAGCTTTAAATAGCTTGAAAAGGCTTGAAAAAGCTTGATAAAGCTTGAAAATCAAGCCATGCCTAAAATATTTAAAGCTTGAAGTTTTCAAACCAAGCTAAGCTTTGTTTCCATCAAGCTCAAGCCAAGCCTAACATTAAAAAAAGCTTGAAGTTTCAAGCCAAGCCAAGCTTTTTTATTTCAAGCCAAGTAGCTTGGCTTGGTGAATCCCTAATCTCGGTTTCACTCGAGAATATCATCGATGATAATCATATCACATGTTATATTACGTATGATTATATCTATTATTTACAATTTTATTCGATTTTTTACCTTCCGTCACCGTTAGGTAAGGAAGGTATTGGGCCAGTTGCATAAAACGTTGTTAGCTAATCATGTGTTTAACTACACATTGTAACCATGGATACGTATCAAAAATACATTGGAAAAAGAGCCCTGTCAAAGTTAACAACATGATTAAAGTTAACAATGTTTTATGCAACTGGGCCATTTGTCTTTGGTCAAAAAATTCGGTGGTAAGTTTTTGTTGAATAAGCACATTTTAGAGTCTCTGGAATAAGATTTTACTATTTATGTGTGTGCGTGCCCAACCTAACCTAACCTAACCTAAACTATATATATATATATATATATATATATATATATATATATATATATATATATATATATATATATATATAGTTTAGGTTAGGTTAGGTTGGGCACGCACACACATAAATAGTAAAATCTTATTCCAGAGACTCTAAAATGTGCTTATTCAACAAAAACTTACCACCGAATTTTATATATTTATATATATATATATATGTATATATATATATATATATATATATATATATATATATATATATATATATATATATATATATACCGGGTGTCTTAGGCCGACCGACACATGGGCGATTAACATGTAAAATTAGTTAATTGTGAATAGTATCTCCCCAGTGCAAGATATTAAGATGAAATTTTGCATGCTTATCCGGGGATACTATTTCTATGGATTTCAATTCAAATCAGTCAATTTACAAGTGTAATATTAGAATAAATTAAGAAAAATTGTAGAAGTACCATGAATGTTATTCATATCTTGAAAATAATAGTATCTAAGCAACAGCTCTGATAGAGTAGGGGTAACGTGCGCGCTTCACAATTTAGAGAGTCGGGTTCGAAACCAACCGACAGCAATATTTATTTTTTTATTTTTTCTTTTCAAAATAATTTTTATTATTAATATGTTTTTAATCTTTTATTAATATTTAATTTAATAAAGTGGATACATTGTACGTAACAAGATTTATTTATTTAAAAAATATTTTATTATTTGCTTTATTGGTTTATTATAAATTAAATTTCTTCAAATTATAGTTAGCCCTGACAAAAACAAAAAAACGAGTACATTTGATTTGAATAATCAAACGTCAAATGCAGATTTGTATTGTACTATCTTTATTTGTTGCTAGTGTAATTTAAATAATATGGATTTAACTACAAAAGATAAAATTCGTATTTTGAAATTATTTTACATTGGTAATAGCCTACAGCAAACTGCTGATGTATTTTCTGCCGAAAATCCAGAAAAAGTAGTTAATAAATCCCGTGTAAGGCGTATTATTAACAGATTTGAAGAAACTGGGTGTGTTGCTAATCACACAAAGCAGGAAATACAACCAATTGAAAATGAATTTGAAGAAATAATAATTGCGCGGGTTGAAGTGGAGCCTACTATTAGTTTAAGAAGTTTACAAATGGAATGTGGAATAAGTAGAACAAAAATTGCTAGAATACTTAAGAAAAATGGATTTAGAAGTTACAAAGTAGGTAACCATCAAGAATTGCGAGACGGCGACGAAGAAAGAAGAGCAACTTATTGTGAAACAATTATGGATAAAGCCAATGAAAACAGAAACTTTTTGTACTCCCTCTGTTATACCGATGAATGCACATTTACTCTTCATAACGAACCGAATGTGCAAAACTTTCGCCACTGGTCAAAAGATAAACCAACTCTTCAAAATTTATCAAGAACCCAATATCCCCAGAAGGTTAATGTTTGGGCGGGAATTTTGGGATCACACATTATTGGACCATATTTTATTGAAGGGACATTGAACGGTCCAAAATATTTAGATTTATTGGAAACAGTAGTTGGGCCTAGACTTACAGAATTAAATATGGAGAGGATATGGTTTCAACAGGATGGGTGTCCAGCGCATAACGTGCAAATTGTCAAAGAATATTTGGACAATTCATTTCCAGATTCTTGGATTGGTTTAAATGGACCAATTAATTGGCCGGCAAGGTCTCCTGATCTAAGCCCCTTAGATTTTTTTCTTTGGGGTCATTTAAAATCAAAAATTTACGGCCATTATGAATTGACCACTTTAGAAGACCTAAAAGCGGCAATAAGGAATGAATGTAGGCTTATTTCTAATCGACAGCTAAGCAACGTGAGACAGCAATGTTACGATCGTCTCGGATTTTGCTTAGCGCAAAACGGCGGCCATTTTGAATATTTATTATAATTTTTAAATTTTAATGTTGTAATTAGTAGGTACGATTTAATATTTTTTAAATAAATAAATCTTGTTACGTACAATGTATCCACTTTATTAAATTAAATATAAATAATAAAAATTATTTTGAAAAGAAAAAATTAAAAAATAAATATTGCTGTCGGTTGGTTTCGAACCCGACTCTCTAAATTGTGAAGCGCGCACGTTACCCCTACTCTATCAGAGCTGTTGCTTAGATACTATTATTTTCAAGATATGAATAACATTCATGGTACTTATACAATTTTTCTTAATTTATTCTAATATTACACTTGTAAATTGACTGATTTGAATTGAAATCCATAGAAATAGTATCCCCGGATAAGCATGCAAAATTTCATCTTAATATCTTGCACTGGGGAGATACTATTCACAATTAACTAATTTTACATGTTAATCGCCCATGTGTCGGTCGGCCTAAGACACCCGGTGTATATATATATATATATATATATATATATATATATATATATATATATATATATATATATATATATATATATACAGGGTGTATTTGCGAAGACGAACCCCCCCTTAACTTTTTTATTGTAAGGAATAGAAAAATTTTCTTCTTATAAAAGTTTTATTATAGGAAATATATTATTTGATAACAGGTACAGAAATTTTTTATAAAGTCAGGTTTACATGATACGACTAAGAAGTTTTATTTTTCAAATAGGAACCTAAAATTGTTTTACTAATATAAAAACCATCATTTTTTTCTCTTTTCAACAATGTATTAGTTTTTATTAATGTATTTGAAAAAATTCGAGAAAAATAAGAAAATTGAGAAATATCAAATTATTTTTGTTCAAATGTTCTAGGTGATTATGCGAAAATAAACAAAATGTAACCAGGTCAAATAACTTCACAACGTAAATTAACAAATGTAATAAGGAAAAACAACTTAAAAATAAATGCTCGAAATTTCGACCCTGTTCTCTTATGCAGAAATTCAAACGTTGAATGTGGTGTGTACGAACATTTTCCAGTAGGTTTTGTGGAATACTTTGGAAAGCATTCCGAATATGCTGTTTCATATCTTCTTCATCTGTAGGTTCTTCCTGGTAAACAATATCTTTGACATACCCCCAGAGAAAGAAATCCATTGGGGTCAGATCAGGAGACCTTGCTGGCCATGAAATATGTCCACCTCGTCCTATCCATCGTTCCCTCCACTCATTATTTAAATAGGTCTGAACAATACGAGAATAATGTGGTGGCGCTCCGTCATGTTGATATAACATGGTTTGGCGGATATTTAACGGTACATCTTCTAATAATTCAGGAAGGGTCATTCTTAGAAAATTTAAATAAATATTTCCGCTTAATTGACCTTCAAAAAAATGCGGACCAACAACAAAATCTCCAATTATACCACCCCAAACATTCAAAGACCATACCCTCTGATTGTCGATGTTTCGCATCCAATGAGGGTTCTCCATTGCATAATAATGCATATTATGTCTATTAACACATCCATTGCTTTTAAATGTAGCTTCATCCGTGAAAAGAGTGTTTGTTAATAGAAATGGATTTCTTCTTAAACTACCCAACGCCCAATTACAAAAACAAAGTCTGTTATCAAAATCATCCCCGTGTAATTCTTGGGTAAGATTTATGTGGTAAGGATGAAATTTATTTTTTCGAAAAATCTTGGATACAGAACTGTGACTGATATTTAATAAATTACTTAACTTCCTGGTACTTATATGGGGATTATGATAAACAGAAGCCAATACCATTATTTCTGTTTCTTCATTTACTACGAAATCAGCATTTTTCCGTTTTGGTTTTTCAACAGACCCTGTCTCTCGAAACCGGACGAGGGTTCTTCTGAGTGTTTGTAAACTTGGTTGTCGACGCCTAGGAAAACGCTCGAGGTACATTCTTCTTGCTCTTCTTAGAATCCCATTTGATTCACCGATTATTAAAATCATATCAATCAAAACACGTGAAACAGGTAACAAACAAATGTATACTTTTTTGACATTAATATAATTGTTTTACATTGTTCTTCTTTTTCTTTTTAGCTCTACAACCCTGGGTGGGTTTTGGCTTCCTCGACAATCCTCTTCCATCTCGCTCGGTCGCTCGCTGCTTGTTTCCAGTCTTTAATATTTAGTGTTTTTAGATCTTTATTTACACTATCTATCCATCTCAATTTTGGTCTTCCTTGTTTTCGTTTGCCTATGGGAGTTCTCAACAATATTTTCTTTGTCATCCTGTTTTGGTCCATTCTCATAATGTGCCCTAGCCAACGTTTTACATTGTTACATTTTGTTTATTTTCACAAGCCACCGGGTACATGTTCAACACCAAACCATTCTTCATCAAAATGCTCAAACACCGAAACTGGAATGCATCAAACTATTCAACACCAAACCGTGCTTTGTCAAAAAACATCATGGCGGCCATGTTGCATACAATAGTCACCAGATGGCAGCAGGGTAGCAGCAAAATTTTAGTTATTCTATGTGTCGATAGATGGCTTCGTAGTCATAGACATAGAATGACCACTATTAAAAATGTGATAGACAAGTGATGTGTTTCTCTTATCCTGTATAGGTTATGGTAAATTAGAATTTTTCAATTGGATTCCTTTACAAATGTTTGCATTACTTGCATCATGTATATTATGATGATATTGTACATATTTTTAAAAATTCTAATTTATGAAGGATGTATAATATTATGAAATTAATTATTTATTATATAATATGATAGATTTGAAATATGTATTACATACTGTTTCTATTTATTTACAAAGCATTAGAATTATTTTATTTATAATATGAAATACGTGAAATTCCGTAGAATGTGGAGTTCATGGATAAGTAGGGAAACATTATGTAACATTTAATATAAATAATAGTTATTTTATTATTAAAATAAATATATACATATATACAGCCTAGGTGTTGTATTCCGTATTGGAATCAAATCCTACAAAAAAAAAAACAAATATGTAAATATATAAAAATTTATAACATATTATAAAAGAATATTATTTACATAAATATTCGAACTATTCCATTGAGTTCCGCCCTGCAGAATGGACATCGATGACCCAATTGCTGTAACTGTTCAGTACAACCTGCACATATGCAGTGATGACCACAAGGAATACAGGCATGCGTTGACGGTGATGATAAACACACGCTACATCTTGGCTGTAAACGAAAATATATATGTTTATATATATGAAACGCTGAAATGACTGATTGAGTATTTTTTGTTGCTGCTGCTGCTGCGGTGGTTCCTGTGGCATCAATGGTTCTGCAACAGTTACCGGTTCATCCACTCGTGCAGTTTCATCAACATCATCAATGATCTAAAAATATATTGAAATGACATAATACAATAAATAACATAACTAAATAAATTTATTTATTTATTTCACCTTTACGTATAGAGAGTACATAGTAGTACATTTAATTTAGTGTTGTATAACAAACCAAAATAATATTTTTTATGGGAAAATTTATAGAAAAATAAAATTGACCTACTTATGGTAATGTATAGTAATACTTACACTGTCCAGTAATTGTAATTCTGCTTCCTAAAACAAATTATTATCAGATAAATAATTTTCAAAAGTATATATGTATGTTATTACATTATGTAAATCGCCTGCTAAATTATCTATACTGTGCGTCACAACATTTAAAAACTGAAGCACAGTATACTCGCCACGTTGTAAGGAAGTTTGGGCATCATTAATCCGGACATCATTCCTTAGCCATCGAATGCCCATTGGTCTGGAAATTCTTTCTCCTCTTTGCAACTGCGCATAATGTGTATTCGCCAACTTGTCTAATTGGATTAGATGTTCTAAAATATAAAAATATTGAGAGAAATTAAATATTAATATGAAATCCACTTTTATCAATTATTATGATCGTTACCAATAGCAGCGACCAGTACACCGTTTTACCAATTGAATCATATGTAAATGTAAACTTACTAAGGAATGTGAATACATTCGGATGAATACCCATTTTAACTAATAAAACTTTGTTGAATGCTTCCACATTATTATTGGTTCGCATTGGACGCCCAAAGACGCTAATGTGCTCCGGCCGCACAGTTTGGATCCAATATCTAAAAATAAAATTTATTTAATTTTTATATTTATAATAAATATTTGACACTGATAGTATTACAATTACCTTTCCATGTAAGTAAACATGTTATTTATATTAATATCATTGGTATCGCACCAGATATGTATATGATTTAAACCTTCTACGAGACATGTAGCCGGTAAAAGAGGAAGTACCATAAGCATTTTGATACTTTTTTTTATGTTGTCATTTTGTTGTCGCATGTATCCCAATCGTACAGCCATTTTCCAAACTGCCTAAAATAATTTTAATATTAATAAAACAGATATTGTTGATATTTTTTATATTTATTTAAAAATTATTATGAATTACGAATATAAATATTGATAACTAAATTAACGAGAATTTAAAAAGAAAATGGAGGAAGAAACGAAAGTGTTAATGCTTACAATTATTATGGCTCTCGTAACAAAATACATAAAATACTTACTATCGCATAATGATAGAAACAGCCTACCACGCTGGCTGAGGGAAACACCACTTCTAAAGCATTTCTCAATGCCCTTTCGTAATCTACCATGGTTACAGCAGGATCAAGAGTGGACGCTAGCACTCTAAATGCTTGTAAAACTTTTACATATAAACATTGACGCCGGTGCTGCATTAATACATAAGCTACTGGGATAGTCTGAAATATTTTTTATTTTAATATTTGAGAATAAATGTATATACATAATTTATTATAAAATTATGAAATTACTTTACGGTTCACAACCACGTGAATTGTTAGTAGCTGATGTGCACGAGGAGCCGCTGGAACACATTTAAAGGTACCATCAATGTGTACTTCCTCTGCTCCAGCAACTACCATATCAATGTGGACTTGGGTAGCGAACAAAAGAGCAACACCGCCTGCCTCATCCTGTATGATTTTTTTTAAAAAATTGTTCACCCTGTCCGATACCAGAAATAAAGCGATCCTGCCATCGAGGATTTTGTAGCAAGTGCCCCAGATCTAAAAGCGTGGCAGGTACTGGAGGACTGTGCCGACGTCGGGCCGAATGCATCGTGCTTTCCGCACGGGGAAAGGAATATTGCACAGCAGCTTCCGGATCTCTAAAACAATGTACAATAATGCACTTTTACAAAGAATTCGTTTAAAGATACGCAAGTTAATATCAATTCATAAGAAATCGCAAATTAATACAAGCGTGGATGAATTTGTGATAAGCTTGTATTTGGATCTGACAAAAATATATCAAAAATAATACAAAAAAAAATATACGTACACATTACAAAGTAGTAAAATATGTATTTGATTCATAATTTTAAACTAAAGTTGCTATTAATTTTTTTTATTCTAAACATATAAAAATATATCAGGATGTAATGCAATGTTTTAAAATACATACAGTAAATTAATTAGAAAAATGGGCTAGTGTATGTAATATCAAATAAATTTACCTTGCAGCTTCCTCATTGTATATAATTCTTAGTGATGTGTGTTCCGCAATTGCTCTACGGGTGAGCACTTTTCTAAATCTATCCACATCGTTTTGTGCTGTTACAGCATGATTTAAATGGGGTTTCATTACAATAATTTCCCCTTCAGAACTTATTCTTACTGATCCTGGGCATCTCAGAGTTTTCTTCGAGGAACAGTAGTAATATCTGTAAAGTTTATTCATTCAGAAATTTAAAAGCAGTGTTTAAAATCATCTGTAGAAAAATACATAAGCTAATATTTAATATTAACAGATATTTATATGAATTAATTGACATATAGGTACTTATATTAAAAAATTACTTGTCTTGTCATAACAAAATGGTAATTATTGTGACACTCCTGATTATAAAATATGTAGATACATACATATTGGGATTGAATATAAATTTTCATGTTTTTTCGCGTTAAATGAAATTTTAGCTATATATGAGTGTATTCATAGTCATACAGGTAAATGTTCAAATATTAGCATTATATCGTATTAAAGAGTTTGTGATATGGGAATATCTATAAAAGTCTTTCAATGCAAATTATGTTGTGAACAAATGCACCAATTCACGAAAAGAAATTCATATATATACTTACCTAAACCCTCGAACTTTAGCTCCTGCAATATACTTGAAACCCAAGTACTCCATATCACAATAAATTTTGCTAATACACCAGAAAAAGCGAAGACAAATTCAATAATAACGTACTAATTCTGTTAAGTAGCAATGAAGACTCAGGTATTGTTCCTACCAAATTTTGAACGAATCACGCACCTGCATTTCTCACCCCCTAAAAATTTACCTACCAATCATAACCGAAATTCATATTGTATCAGTACTTACAAAAAAAGAATATTAAAAATAATATATAAAAGTAGTATCATTAAAACAAACTTTGTATATAATTTTCTAAAAAATAAAACAAAACATGCAGTGAATAAATATAAATAACACATGAAATCCATGACTCCCGTGTTCATAGAGTTTATCACGAGACAATTGATTACGGAGAAATGATCATATGGAAATTTAACTGTGGAATAGAAACATTGTACGTACAGAAAATTTATTGCTAACAAAATTTGTCGCTGATAAATTATTAATCGCTAAGGCTGCGAAATACATCGATATATTGATAAATAGATAATATCAGTAAGTATCGATATTTATCAATAAATATCGAAGCTTATCGTTATCAATATCACGTACCTATATAGGTATTTATTAGAAAGATGAACTTAGATATAAACAAATTTTTATCGATACCAATATGATATGGAATATCGATATTAAAATTATATGTACATAGATTAATGATAAGATAATCAATATATTGATCATTGATCTCTAAGTAAATTGATCGTCAGGCATTAGATCGTACAATTCAGACAAAATAAATTTATTTAATACTGATTCTAAATTAAATACATGCAACAAAGATGGTTTACATGTGATGATATATTTTTTTATATTACTACCTACGAGATTTTATACAAATTTATTGAAAAATAAATCACATAAGCCGTATATGATGAGTATGTGATTAATTTATATCAAACATCCTAAGTTAAAAAAGTCGTATCCGCAAATAAATTTAATATACGACTTTTTTACTTAGTAATTGTCACATACGTCTTTATTGCTTAGTATTATGTATTATCTGTGTACATACGCCTATTTTCATAGCAGGTTTATTCATGTTAGGAGTGTACTTACGCTCTGAATCCGTGGCCAAAAGATGGAGAGTTACGACATTTAAATATTCATATAGTAAACCCATTTTGATAAATTTTGTAGATACGCCCTTCTTGTTTAGAACGGCAGTATACATAAATAATAACTGTAATATCATGATATTAAATTCTTTTTCTGTTCATTGTACACCATATCGCCTTTGCGTTGAGGAAATTCTGAGATTAAGAAAATCTAAGAATGGAGAACAAATGAGAACTGAATGCTCATTCATAAATTTTCTTAGAATGGAAGAATCGTTGCACATCGTTCTTGGGCTGTTTCGTATTCCTAATTATTTGCAGGTGTATACGGTACAGTTTGAATATAAAATTGTTTAACCCTGGATTGAATTATTTGCCGCAAGTGAAAAAAGCGTCAATTCGATATAATATAAGTAAACTAGAATTTTAATATCGATATTCCATATCATATTGGTATCGATAAAAATTTGTTTATATCTAAGTTCATCTTTCTAATAAATACCTATATAGGTACGTGATATTGATAACGATAAGCTTCGATATTTATTGATAAATATCGATACTTACTGATATTATCTATTTATCAATATATCGATGTATTTCGCAGCCTTAGCGATTAATAATTTATCAGCGACAAATTTTGTTAGCAATAAATTTTCTGTACGTACAATGTTTCTATTCCACAGTTAAATTTCCATATGATCATTTCTCCGTAATCAATTGTCTCGTGATAAACTCTATGAACACGGGAGTCATGGATTTCATGTGTTATTTATATTTATTCACTGCATGTTTTGTTTTATTTTTTAGAAAATTATATACAAAGTTTGTTTTAATGATACTACTTTTATATATTATTTTTAATATTCTTTTTTTGTAAGTACTGATACAATATGAATTTCGGTTATGATTGGTAGGTAAATTTTTAGGGGGTGAGAAATGCAGGTGCGTGATTCGTTCAAAATTTGGTAGGAACAATACCTGAGTCTTCATTGCTACTTAACAGAATTAGTACGTTATTATTGAATTTGTCTTCGCTTTTTCTGGTGTATTAGCAAAATTTATTGTGATATGGAGTACTTGAGTTTCAAGTATATTGCAGGAGCTAAAGTTCGAGGGTTTAGGTAAGTATATATATATGAATTTCTTTTCGTGAATTGGTGCATTTGTTCACAACATAATTTGCATTGAAAGACTTTTATAGATATTCCCATATCACAAACTCTTTAATACGATATAATGCTAATATTTGAACATTTACCTGTATGACTATGAATACACTCATATATAGCTAAAATTTCATTTAACGCGAAAAAACATGAAAATTTATATTCAATCCCAATATGTATGTATCTACATATTTTATAATCAGGAGTGTCACAATAATTACCATTTTGTTATGACAAGACAAGTAATTTTTTAATATAAGTACCTATATGTCAATTAATTCATATAAATATCTGTTAATATTAAATATTAGCTTATGTATTTTTCTACAGATGATTTTAAACACTGCTTTTAAATTTCTGAATGAATAAACTTTACAGATATTACTACTGTTCCTCGAAGAAAACTCTGAGATGCCCAGGATCAGTAAGAATAAGTTCTGAAGGGGAAATTATTGTAATGAAACCCCATTTAAATCATGCTGTAACAGCACAAAACGATGTGGATAGATTTAGAAAAGTGCTCACCCGTAGAGCAATTGCGGAACACACATCACTAAGAATTATATACAATGAGGAAGCTGCAAGGTAAATTTATTTGATATTACATACACTAGCCCATTTTTCTAATTAATTTACTGTATGTATTTTAAAACATTGCATTACATCCTGATATATTTTTATATGTTTAGAATAAAAAAAATTAATAGCAACTTTAGTTTAAAATTATGAATCAAATACATATTTTACTACTTTGTAATGTGTACGTATATTTTTTTTTGTATTATTTTTGATATATTTTTGTCAGATCCAAATACAAGCTTATCACAAATTCATCCACGCTTGTATTAATTTGCGATTTCTTATGAATTGATATTAACTTGCGTATCTTTAAACGAATTCTTTGTAAAAGTGCATTATTGTACATTGTTTTAGAGATCCGGAAGCTGCTGTGCAATATTCCTTTCCCCGTGCGGAAAGCACGATGCATTCGGCCCGACGTCGGCACAGTCCTCCAGTACCTGCCACGCTTTTAGATCTGGGGCACTTGCTACAAAATCCTCGATGGCAGGATCGCTTTATTTCTGGTATCGGACAGGGTGAACAATTTTTTAAAAAAAATCATACAGGATGAGGCAGGCGGTGTTGCTCTTTTGTTCGCTACCCAAGTCCACATTGATATGGTAGTTGCTGGAGCAGAGGAAGTACACATTGATGGTACCTTTAAATGTGTTCCAGCGGCTCCTCGTGCACATCAGCTACTAACAATTCACGTGGTTGTGAACCGTAAAGTAATTTCATAATTTTATAATAAATTATGTATATACATTTATTCTCAAATATTAAAATAAAAAATATTTCAGACTATCCCAGTAGCTTATGTATTAATGCAGCACCGGCGTCAATGTTTATATGTAAAAGTTTTACAAGCATTTAGAGTGCTAGCGTCCACTCTTGATCCTGCTGTAACCATGGTAGATTACGAAAGGGCATTGAGAAATGCTTTAGAAGTGGTGTTTCCCTCAGCCAGCGTGGTAGGCTGTTTCTATCATTATGCGATAGTAAGTATTTTATGTATTTTGTTACGAGAGCCATAATAATTGTAAGCATTAACACTTTCGTTTCTTCCTCCATTTTCTTTTTAAATTCTCGTTAATTTAGTTATCAATATTTATATTCGTAATTCATAATAATTTTTAAATAAATATAAAAAATATCAACAATATCTGTTTTATTAATATTAAAATTATTTTAGGCAGTTTGGAAAATGGCTGTACGATTGGGATACATGCGACAACAAAATGACAACATAAAAAAAAGTATCAAAATGCTTATGGTACTTCCTCTTTTACCGGCTACATGTCTCGTAGAAGGTTTAAATCATATACATATCTGGTGCGATACCAATGATATTAATATAAATAACATGTTTACTTACATGGAAAGGTAATTGTAATACTATCAGTGTCAAATATTTATTATAAATATAAAAATTAAATAAATTTTATTTTTAGATATTGGATCCAAACTGTGCGGCCGGAGCACATTAGCGTCTTTGGGCGTCCAATGCGAACCAATAATAATGTGGAAGCATTCAACAAAGTTTTATTAGTTAAAATGGGTATTCATCCGAATGTATTCACATTCCTTAGTAAGTTTACATTTACATATGATTCAATTGGTAAAACGGTGTACTGGTCGCTGCTATTGGTAACGATCATAATAATTGATAAAAGTGGATTTCATATTAATATTTAATTTCTCTCAATATTTTTATATTTTAGAACATCTAATCCAATTAGACAAGTTGGCGAATACACATTATGCGCAGTTGCAAAGAGGAGAAAGAATTTCCAGACCAATGGGCATTCGATGGCTAAGGAATGATGTCCGGATTAATGATGCCCAAACTTCCTTACAACGTGGCGAGTATACTGTGCTTCAGTTTTTAAATGTTGTGACGCACAGTATAGATAATTTAGCAGGCGATTTACATAATGTAATAACATACATATATACTTTTGAAAATTATTTATCTGATAATAATTTGTTTTAGGAAGCAGAATTACAATTACTGGACAGTGTAAGTATTACTATACATTACCATAAGTAGGTCAATTTTATTTTTCTATAAATTTTCCCATAAAAAATATTATTTTGGTTTGTTATACAACACTAAATTAAATGTACTACTATGTACTCTCTATACGTAAAGGTGAAATAAATAAATAAATTTATTTAGTTATGTTATTTATTGTATTATGTCATTTCAATATATTTGTAGATCATTGATGATGTTGATGAAACTGCACGAGTGGATGAACCGGTAACTGTTGCAGAACCATTGATGCCACAGGAACCACCGCAGCAGCAGCAGCAACAAATACTCAATCAGTCATTTCAGCGTTTCATATATATAAACATATATATTTTCGTTTACAGCCAAGATGTAGCGTGTGTTTATCATCACCGTCAACGCATGCCTGTATTCCTTGTGGTCATCACTGCATATGTGCAGGTTGTGCTGAACAGTTACAGCAATTGGGTCATCGATGTCCATTCTGCAGGGCGGAACTCAATGGAATAGTTCGAATATTTATGTAAATAATATTCTTTTATAATATGTTATAAATTTTTATATATTTACATATTTGTTTTTTTTTTGTAGGATTTGATTCCAATACGGAATACAACACCTAGGCTGTATATATGTATATATTTATTTTAATAATAAAATAACTATTATTTATATTAAATGTTACATAATGTTTCCCTACTTATCCATGAACTCCACATTCTACGGAATTTCACGTATTTCATATTATAAATAAAATAATTCTAATGCTTTGTAAATAAATAGAAACAGTATGTAATACATATTTCAAATCTATCATATTATATAATAAATAATTAATTTCATAATATTATACATCCTTCATAAATTAGAATTTTTAAAAATATGTACAATATCATCATAATATACATGATGCAAGTAATGCAAACATTTGTAAAGGAATCCAATTGAAAAATTCTAATTTACCATAACCTATACAGGATAAGAGAAACACATCACTTGTCTATCACATTTTTAATAGTGGTCATTCTATGTCTATGACTACGAAGCCATCTATCGACACATAGAATAACTAAAATTTTGCTGCTACCCTGCTGCCATCTGGTGACTATTGTATGCAACATGGCCGCCATGATGTTTTTTGACAAAGCACGGTTTGGTGTTGAATAGTTTGATGCATTCCAGTTTCGGTGTTTGAGCATTTTGATGAAGAATGGTTTGATGTTGAGCGCGTTCCCAAGCCACCTCTATAATGTTAGTATAAAAATTATTTCTAATATTTCTCAATTTTTTTATTTTTCTCGAATTTTTTCAAATACATTAATAAAAACTAATATATCTTTGAAAAGAGAAAAAAAATGGCGGTTTTTATTTTAGTAAAACAATTTAGATTCCCATTTGAAAAATAAAAGTTGATAGTCGTATCTTGTAAACCTGACTTTATAAAAAAATTCTGTACCTGTCATCAAATAGTATATTTACTATAATAAAACTTCTATATGAATAAAAATTTTCTATTCCTTACAATAAAAAAGTTAAGGGGGGGGGGGTTCGTCTTCGCAAATACACCCTGTATATGTATATATATATATATATATATATATATATATATATATATATATATATATATATATGTATGTGTGTGTGTGTATGTGTGCGTGCGTGTGTGTGCGTACTTGTGTGTGTGTGTGTGTGTGTGTGTGTGTGTGTGTGTGTGTGTGTGTGTGTGTGTGTGTGTGTGTGTGTATGTGTATGTGTGCGTGCGTGCGTGTGACGATCCGATAACTCAATTACAATTCAAAAAATTATTATTTTTTCATTCCTTTTCTTTACATCCATGTGAAGAGATGATTAGATTTTAGTTATAATTGGTCAACCGGAAGTACCTTCATTTTGATTTTAACAGTTTTTCTTGAAAAACAATGTTAAATATCATTTTTCCATATTCAATGTTATTATAAATATTAAAGAATATTTTATTCTTCATAGTCAATGGATATGGAATTAAAAAATTATAAAGAAATTAAATTTCATAATTTTACTGGAAATATAGAATCTCTTATAGGTACATGAAACATACTGTATGGAATTTGTACAAAATACATACAATTGGCAGAAGGTAATGTACTTAAAATATGGAATCTTGTGCAAGAAACTTTCTGTATAGAATTTGTACAAAATGTATGGAACTGACGGAAGGTAATGTGCTGGCTACATTAGATTTTTTTATCATATAAATTGTAAAGAAGTTTTGTTTATATGTAAATACTCATCACTGAACATTGATCTCTCAAAGCGAGGGGCAGCTATTTTCCGCCTCGAGGTTGGAAAATGGGGTTAACAATAATTAAATTACCAACTTTTTAAAAGTCACAAATCGTCATATTACTAACCGAATGTCAATAAAAATAAATGCTGTTTGAGTGAGATTTCGAATAATTGTTAACACCTTATCCACATCACAGTCGAGAAATTTTCTACATATATTTATTTTTAGATATATCTTAAGAACAAAAACGAAAAAGACTTTTAGCTTTTTGGAAAATTTTTGATAAATCATTGATTATTATACCGGGTGCTTTTTTAAAGGTGTACATAGAAAATTAACATGGGAAGAAGGTTTTTTTTACAGATTATTCCTCTGTGTTTCGACTGACAACAATGGTTGTAGAAAGATAAAAAAAATCTGTAACGTATGACACCAAAGTGCTATTAACATGATTTTGAATAAATTTAATAATAAATTTTTGGAATTAAAACATAATATAATTTACATGTATTCTCTTTCTATTGATACCAGAACCATTGTTAATCTCATATACCTATATCTTGAAAAAAAAAAAACACCTGATATACTACGAATCCATTCTCGTAACTCCATTTTTAAGTAATAATTTCAACATTCAACTAGACTAAAATCAATTTTTGAACCGGTAAATGCCCAACAAATGTTATTTTGTGAGAAATCTTATAGATCCTCTCAGGTAAAACACGATAACTACAGAGGCGTAAAAAATAATCTCATATACGATATCTCGCTCACCACCGTAAAGTGCAAATATTCTAGAATTTAATTTTTATGTTTATGTTTTATGGTAAATCATCTCATTATAAAATTTGTCTGATTTATGTCACGGGACTACAAATTAGAAATGGCAGCATTACATATAAAATGGCAAAACATCAATAAGATATGCCAAAGCTCATATCACATTCCTCCAGTTTCACATGTTTACCTTTCCCATATCAGATCACGTTGTGCATCGGTAAGCCCAGCTATCCCTTGGTTCTGGTGTAACAAACACCTCTGGTGCCTTGGTTGGCTTGCGGAGTGTGGTCGCGAAAATCTGGTCACCGGTCTCATCATCTAGAGGAGAGGTGTCAGGTGTCTGCCACTGAGCCGGCCGTGAAATGTGCATGATATGCCAAAGGGTAATCTATCTCATGGGAATTGATCACGATTACCTACTTGTTGCTACATGAATTTATTATACCAAAACAAAATTCCAACCAGGAGATTAAATACAAACATGATTTTACTATTTTCAGAATTTTGGTTACCTGTAGTTTATATTAATGTCAGGAAAGAAGCATAGGTATTTTGTCCAAGTTTCACCATTTGTTACAAATTGTTCATTTTGTAGTAAAATGAAACAAAATTACGAATTAATGGATAATGTTTGAACTGTCGGAAAAATTAGTTTATTAGCGTTGCTATTAATATTTCATAATTGTGTTATAAAAAGAGATTTCGAAAATAGTTTGACGAGAAAAGCTGAAAATATTAATTATGGTATTATTCTGTTAATTGAAACTTTATACAAGCTGTCCTGCTGTCCAGAATAACATTGTGCAACATGGGGATTTCGAGAATTATAAAAGATACGAAGTCGGCTAAATTAGACAAAAGTTGCCACATTAAGAGACCATTTTAATGGTGCTTTGTTTAAGAAAAAATATGTAGGTCACTAGATATAAGAGAAAATATAAAGTTTGCAGTTTTTTTTTATTTCTGAGAATATGTATCTTGCAAGTGAGAAATAATATTGGATTAGGGTATTTGACAATTTTTGGGAAAGTGTTTTAAATTGTACATATATACTTAATTATAGATGCAAGATTATTAGTACATAGGTATTTTTTATTCGTTAATACATACATTTAAAATAAGGTTTTAAATTTTTTGTTTCAAATTTCTCGCTAAAACGCTCTTATCGCTCATGATGTCACGATCTATTAGTTTAGTAAATAGTTTGTAAAAATAAGAAGTTCTTCAGTATTTATCAGTATTTTCTTTTCTCTACGCACCACTTCAAAGTTTTTAAGGAAAATATAGATAAACAGTAAAGAACTTGTTATGAGAGTCAAAAGCGTTTTTCCGGGAAATTTGAAACAAAAATTTTAAAACCCTATTTTAAATGTATTACCGATTAAAAAAAATATATATGTGCAATTTAATACTCTTTCCCAAAATTTGTCAAATACCCTATTAACTTGTACATGTTTAGGACACTTTTTTTAGTTCTTTCGAATGACTATTCTCAAATTTTTTATCATTGTTTGATTTCGAGTTATGATCCCCAAGTTTTAATTTTTATACGGACGCCTATAAATTTAAGAATTGTTGCATTTTTGCTGTTTGAAACAAGTAAACATAAACGAATTATACATCGTTAACGTTAATACTAAAAAAATATTTTTATACACAATTGTTCTAATAATATGTCGATTCCTAACCTTTTAGAGGTTGGGAAATACGTCGTTCCTATATGCAATGAGACTCTCTTGGGTTGGAAATGACTGAAAACGCTTCCACCCCACGGGTTGGAAATGTTTATGTAGGGGTTGCCTAGCATCATAGCCATTGATCCCTATAAATAAGTAGGCTAAACAAATTTTAAGAGAGTTGTCAAAAATATTAATAAAATTAAAGATTATAACTCATTGATTTATTTTGAAAATTATTGATTTAAATAGAGGATGATTGTAAATAAAATAGTATACATAACCTCGGTGGAAGTTTCATCGCAGCCTTGCGCTTTTGTGACATGGCGAGTGTAAGCGCAATAACAGATAAATAACTTATTATAAACTTTTCTAAATTATAGTTTCAGTAATCATATTTTAACTCTGTTTAAGTTACAATAATCATATAAATAAAGTTTAGTTATATTAAAACCCAAGTAATGTCCATGTCCGTAGTGTTCAGCAAGTGTAAGTGAAGTGCATGTGTGTGTTCTTCCTTCGCACGAATTCCTTCTCACGCAGTCCTTCGGCACGAAGTATTGGACGCCAACCATCAGAGGCGTCCACCAGTAAGATAAAGTGTATCATCGTTGGAATCATCAGTATCAGTAGTCATCTGCTTCTAGTAGACCCCCTCGTGTTACAGTGGCGCAGTCAACGGGTAGGATAATGAGAGTAATGATTTACTCTTATTCATCCGAAAAGTTCCTACATTAGTTTCAGTATTATTAGTTTGTGACCGAGCAGAGGGTACTTGGCGTATAATATGTACATATTTGCGAACACGACGCCAGCGATGATACAGCAACCCAGGCCGTATCAGCCGTAACCAGATATGCTTGACGTATTGCTTGCAATAAATACGTTCTCTGATGATGGCAGCGTGGAAGAATATATCCACAACATGGTTGCAGCCAGCAGAAGTTACGGCCGGGATGAAGTTTTTCTCGGCAGTGCAATAGTGTTTAGGCTCAGTGGTAAGGCAAGGGAACTGTATTTTGAAATTCCATTGTATAAGCGGCCTGCCACTGGCACAAATATGGTGCGTTGGTTAGAAATAACCTATGCAGGACGCACCATATTACCACCAACATTTTTTCCTGCTTGTACGCCAAGTTTTTATGGTCCAGAATGGACACACCAGGTTTACGCACCGCAGGCGCCGTTAGATTCGTTGTCTCCAGGGCATCCGTCGGTGGCACACAGCCACGCTTCTTTTGCCATGCCTGGAGTGCACGAGTTGCCAGTAGAGAGGATCAGTTTAGAAGAAATTGGGTCCTTGCTGGCAATAGAGGATCGTTTTCCGGTGGCAGACATACCACGACCAGAGAGTTCAACAATAGCCGTCATAGCGAGTGACAAAGGCGTACAGGAAGGAAAAATGATTTAAAAAAATTGCCTGCCGGAGAAAACAGCGAATTGTGAGACTGAGGAAGAACACAGCGAAGTAGTTAATGAACAGGTCATGAACACAGTATATGACGACAACCTGCACGAAATGGATCTGCAAATGGTCAACGAAGAGGACATCCTGAATGGCGACTTGGGCGTGAACATCGGAAAGAACAACTTAGCAAGCCCAACTGTGCAAGATTTACGCCGCGAGCACACCACTGGTGATATCGTCTTAAATTCCAGGATCGACGTTATCGCTTGCAGCAGTGTTCCCAAATTTTTTGTAGTGCCATCCCTTAGCCTTAGACCTATTAGGTGTGAAAAGCCGCCTCCCTAGTGCAGTGCAGTGACCTTTGTGTTGTTTTCATTTATGAGTATTGTATGACGATTTTTGTTAGTGTTTAGTATTTTGGCTAGCTAAGTTGCATGTTAGATTAGTAATTTTTATTAGATAGGAAAATAAAATGATAACCCTTTTCCTGTTAGCATCTGATTTGTAATTTGTTAAAACGTTTTACGTTTTTATTGAGTTTACATTATGGTTATAATGTTTTATGTTTGTATGCTTTTGCTTTTATAATGTCGTAGGTTTGATACCTTTTGTGTGTTACGTATTATGTTGTGTTTGTACATTTGTACCTATTTTGCAATTTTTGTCTTGCGATTTTTGTATCCTATGTTTTATGCTGTGTCTCATATTTGTAATATGTTTGATGTTTTATGTTTTATTTGTTTTATGTATGTGTTTTATGTTTTCTGTGGTTACAGAATTAGGAGCTATCTTCAGTGAGCAGAACTTAAGAATAAATATATCGATTTTTGCGATATATTTATGTCTTAAGGGGAGAATAATGTGACAAGGCGAGGGTAAGCGCATTAACAGATAAATAACTTTTTATAAATTTTTCTAAATTATAGTTTCAGTAATCATATTTCAACTCTGTTTATCTGTTTAAGTTTCGGCACGAAGTTGTGGACGCTAATTATCCGAGGCGTCCACCAGTCAGTAAGTGTAAAGTGTATCATCGCTGGAGTAAGCAGTATTACCCTCGTGTTACACTTTATCTCACCTCGAGGCTCCGCCTCTCAATACTATACATAAGCCCTTGGCTGTAATGAAACATCTCCCACCTCGGATGTAATATACTATTTCAATGGTGCAACTTTACAAAATGGTGTCGATATAAAAATTAAAATTTACGCTAAATAACTCGAAATCCAACAATAATAAAAAAATTAAGCATCGCCATTCGAAAGAACATAAAAAGTATCCTAAACCTGTATAAATCAATAGGGTATTTGATCCAATATACCAATATCCAGTATTATTTCTCACTTGAAACATATATTCTGAAAAATAAAAAATAAAATTACAAATTAACATTTTTTCTATATCTAGTGACCATTGTGTTTTTTCTCAAATAATAATACATCGTTAAAATGTTCTCCTAATGGGGCAACTTTTGTCTAATTTAACTGACTTCGTATCTCTTATAGTTATCGAGATCACCATTTTAGACGAGATCCTGGACATTCTGTATAGTATTTATTTGTATGTTTACCACTACAAATATTTATACAACTTCAATTTCGATACATACATCGTGTTTCTTCGGGGCACCACCGATCTTACGAATTTAACGATATACTTGAATTGCATTTTTATTGAGGAAATAAGCTACAAACAAGTAAAAGAAAATTATGAATACTTAACCTGCTAAGCCATGATATCCGGCAGGCTGTGAAAACAGTTGAGATAATATTGAGTAATATGTAAGTTAATAGATCTTTTCAATTTAAAAAAGATAATAGATATGCGCAATGGGGATATGCACATAGTAAGAACAAATGGGATTCATGGTGTTTGTTTATAAAAAAAAATAGACGTAAATGTGAGAAAAATCTCAGACAACTTTTAAAAACTTATCGAAATAAGTTGCAAAAGCTTTTATTGAGACTAAAAGCTCCAATGATGCAAATTTTCACCGAAAATACAGGGAATTTAATGACTGCAATATTTTTGACGTTTCGTTTGACAGCCCAAGTGGCAGTTATTAGCACCATTTTCTTACTATTTGCAGCGATAGAAAGAGATAACAGTTAAATTGAAAAGATCTATTGTTTAAATAGTAAGTTATTTTTGTAAGATAAAGTAGGCTGTGATGACAAAATATAAATATTTTGTTATCACAGTCTACCTGATATGGCTTACCAGGATAATTATTTACAATTTTCTCTTACGTTTTTGTAATTTATTTGTTTAATAAAAATTCGCTTCCAGCATATTCGTAATTTCACTTAGATTCCAATTATATAAAAATGTATAGGTGTCCCATTTCCGATTTGCCATCATGCCAAATACCGTGATTTGTGATCCCCTAAGCCTAGTTTACAAATAGGTAAAGGAAATTAAAAAAAAGTTATTTTGAGTGAACTGTTTTTCAGTGCCACCCTGCATAATTATCAATATATATCTCATGACATTAAATCAGTATTATGGTTTCTTTTGAAAACATTTCCCTATATTTGATTTGAAAGGAAACAGACCCTTATGTATTCCGTTACTGAAGATAAGAATTGTGCTCAATACCAGGAGGCATTTAAAATGACCTTAGCTACAGGATGCAGGCAGGTATTTAAAAAAATTAATACCGCAAATTCTATTTCATTCGTCTCAGGTATAAGCAACCCTCGAGTCGGAATTACTGTTAGAGGAAATTAAAAATAATCCTATTTTATAGAATTGCCAAACTAAATACTTCAAAGATCAAAATATTTTGTTATAATCAACATAAACGAAAAATGTTTCAAATATTTTAAACGCATCCCTGTTTTGATATTCAGTTACTCTACTCGGCCATCTATTTTCAGTCATCAGACATAGTAATGTAGTTCTGTGCTTTTCTAGTCCAGTATTTAAATGGGTTCGTGCAAAAATTTCGTACCTGAATATTACGTACAATTCTATTCTTCTCTAGGGTTTCAAAAGAAACCACATCTATAAAATAATTTAAACGTCAACTTTCATTCCTTAGTCATACCATATCGATGTGTCATTGCGGTAATGTGACAGTTATTGCTGGCAAATACTTTTGTTTGGAAATTTTGTACAATTTTGTTGTTTATTCATTTAACTGCAGAATATCATAATTTACAGTAACTTTTATTTAATGTTTTTTTTTTGACAAACACAAGAAAAGTATGTTTTCAAAGAGTATGGCGTGTACGTTTTAATCTTCGTATGTAGTTTAGTAGTTTAATTCATAAACTTGATTTTGGGGTTTAATTTTAGAAATAAAACATGTAATAATGTACGTACTAAATACTCGAATATGACTTTACAATTTTGTTTTGTCACTTTGGAATATGATAATTGATGGCTGCACATTATGTCATAAATTATAAATTTGAAATATTATTTCTATTTAGTTCACAAATGATGTTCGACTGTGTTCGGATGGGGATGGAAAAAAAGTAACAATTCTTCGGATTTGCAGTCAATAATAAAATTTATTCTATGCCGACGTTTTGACTATACCATAGTCTTCTTCAGGGCTAAAATGGTTCAGTTAAAGAAAATAACCATGTGGATAACAGCAAATACAGTACATATACATATCCACATGGTTACCTATTTTCTTCAACTGAACCATTTTTATGAGGCGCCGTTTGGGCCAAAATAAAAGTTTCTGTAATATATATAAAATTTCGTGATATATAATATTTTACCATGTTGATATATACAATTTTCATTGTGATATATACAATTTTTAGTTCTATGAAATGCCGCAATATAATGAGGGCGCTCACTTATAAAATTTCGTGATATATAATATTTTGCCATGTTGATATATACAATTTTCATTGAGATATATACAATTTTTAGTTCTATGAAATGCCGCAATATAATGAGGGCGCTCACTTTTGTGCTTTTATCAACATAAGTAGATAAAAACACAAAAGTGAGCGCCCTCATTATATTGCGGCATTTCATAGAACTAAAATTCTATATATCACAATGAAAATTGTATATATCAACATGGCAAAATATTATATATCACGAAATTTTATATATATTACAGAAACTTTTATTTTGGCCCAAACGGCGCCTCAGACATTTTAGTCCTGAAGAAGAGTATGGTAATGTCGAAACGTCGGCATAAAATAAATTTTATTATTGACTGCAAATCCGAAGAATTGTTACTTCCTATTATTTCTATTTGGATAATAATAATAATAATAATAATAATAATAATAATAATAATAAGAAATAATAATAATGATAATAATAATTCATAACAATAATAATAATACTAATAATAATAATAATAATAATAATAATAATAATAATAATAATAATAATAATAATAATAATAATATTAATAATAATAATAATAATAATAATAATAATAATAATAATAATAATAATAATAATAATAATAATAATAAAAATAATAATAATAATAAATAATAATAATATATCGGAACCAAAAGAGAAACAGATGGTCTGTAATTACGTGAATAGCTTTGGAAAAAAAATTATATCATATGCTAATAGTAACAATATTTAGAAAACCTGCCGTATTGTTATAAAATAGTTTTGATACGCTAGATTAAAACATAAAGCATACTCGAATGAAATTATAGATCTGAATTTTAATCAAATAATCTTATTTGAAACTATATGTCGCGCCACATTATGTAACTAAATATCACTATAAAATTTCATTTGTGTTACATGCAAATTTCGAACTTTCATGTTTGGTCATAACAGACATCTTAAGTTGGTTCCTCGTAACGACACGGACAGGTGTGTGAAAGAATTTTTAAATTTGATGTCTGATGTTTTCTTCGTCGTATTACACCTACGGATTTCATACCTGTTTAAGACTTATCTTTAAAAGTGCTATATATTGTCGTTTTATTGTAAATTGTTAATTTGAACGTTAATAAGCACTTTGTGTTGCAGCACGGATAATTATAAAATCAAAGTGCGAGGAATCTGCGTGAAGAGGAAGCGATGATTCAGATGCGTAGCCAAGCGTGAAATATGCGCTTTAGCAGCACCCTCCTCATATGAAGAGCACCTGTCATGGCCAACTGTGGAGGAAGGTGTATACAACGGATACAATATCCTTTTACTATTACCGTTTTCTTTACTAATAACATCCACTTTTATACCAATACAAATAAACAATTCTACATCAAGACGTACCTATAACTCGTATAAACTTTTATTTATTTTATTTTACTTGTGTTGATGTTGATAGTAAGGTACGTGCATGTTTAGGGAAAATGATCAGAATTTAGTATTCTTCATTAGTATAATAATCTTCTCGTGTAACCATAGAAATTGCATTCATTTTTTATTAAGCTGAGTTGCTCCGTAACATTCGTGTGCGTGCGTATATATATATATATATATATATATATATATATATATATATATATATATATATATATATATACAGAGAATTTATTTTAAAATGCAACATATGATTCATCACTTCCATGGTTACATACTACTGTCAAAAAATGACAGCAATGTAATATTTGTCCATTTTAAAATGCAACATTATAAATACTACTGAAGCACAGGAGATACATCCAGAACACATCACAAATAGTGTCAATTCTATCTACGACCGACTAGGATATTGCCCCAGTGTAAATTGAGGTATTTTTGAACAATTATCACATTAAAATTATGAATTTTGGAAGTTAAAGTTTGTTAAGATGTGCTACATTAAAGATTAGTTTTTTTGTTAATCATATATAGGCTAATTTATTGGAAATTAATATTGATAATACATAACTCCAAATTTTGTATGTTGCATTTTAAAATGGACAAAAATTACATTGCTGTTATTTTTTGGCAGAGATAGTGTGTAACCATGGAAGTGATAGACCATATGTTGCACGTTAAAATAAATTCCCTGTATATATATATATATATATATATATATATATATATATATATATATATATATATATATATATATATATATATATATATATATGTGTGTGTGTGTGTGTGTGTTATGTGTGTGCGTGTGCGTGTATGTGTGCGTGCATGCGTGCGTGTGTGTGTATATGCGTGTGTGTAACGATTTTTTCCTCCACGGTAACTCTTCTAACAAACTTCCAAATATTTATATTTTCCGTATTTAAGCTTTCAGCATTCATATAAAGAGTTGATTAGATTAACATTGGATAACCGGAAGTGATACTTTACTTGAAGCCCATGACAGTTTTTAAAGAAAAACTATATTTAAAAAAAAATTCAAAACTTTTCAATTTTAGTATTTAAGACTTTTATATCAAGGAGAATAACATTCGATTTTGGCTAAAATTAATAAATCAGAAGTGATACTTTACTTAAAGCGCATTGCTATTTCAAACATGGAATTAACGGAAGGTCATGTGTTGGCCACATCAGATTTTTTTGGTTGACTTACGGAACATAGTATTGATATGCTATTTTTTGACAACTAACAGTCTGTAAAATGTCACGGTTACTACCTAGGCAGTAAAATATTTTTATTGCCTTTTGCTACTTACCTACATATCATCTGCTTAATAAACGCTTAGTAGCCGTTCAACAAACGCATAATAGCAACTTAATTTGAAGGCGATTACTTTCAAAATATGTATAAAAGTAATCGCTAAATTAACATTAATTGTAAAATTGGTAAAAAAATAATGTGTTCAACGCAGCACCAAACACAGATTTACGACTATTTTTGTGCCTAGAAACAAATAACTATTGTTAGCTCATTTTCTAGTTTTAGAATTTTTTCTTATATTTTTTATTGCGATTTTACAAATAAATCATACACACGATTGCATCTGAATAAAAAAATCTGATGTGGCCAATACATGACCCCCATCAATTCCATGTTAGAAATAGCAATGAGCTTTAAGTAACGTATCACTTCCGGTTGATCGTTTGTAAACAAAATCTAATTTGTTCCAATAAATGGAAAAGTCTGTAACACCAAATTTTGGATTATATTTTATTATGTTTTTCCTCAAAAAATTGTTAAGATCTCCAAAGTAAGTACCACTTCCGGTTTATTATTAAGTATAGTCAAAATCTAATATTGTTTCAAATTATACACGAGTTTTAAATACCAAATTTGAGAAGTTTTGACCCATGTTTTAATACATTTTTTCAAGAAAATCTGTTTATAGCTTCTTGCAAAGTAGTATTTCCGGTTTAACAATTTTACAAAACGTCTAGTATGCCGTTCTCATTAATATAAAAAGTCTCAAATACCAAATTTCAAAGTTTTGGATTGTATCAATTTATTTTTCACGAAAATCTGTTCAGAGCTTCAAATAAAGTCCAACTTCCGGTTTATCAATTGTATCCAAAATCTAATATGTTGCTTCTCTTTATATAAAAGTTTTAAATACTAAATTTGACAAGTTTTGGAATATATCCTATTATATTTTTCACGAAAATCTGTTCAGAGCTTGAAGTAAAGTATCACTTCCGATTTATCAATTTTAGAAAAAATCTAACATGTTGTTCTCATTAATATAAAAATCTTAAATTCCAAATATGAAAAGTTTTGGAATATATCATAATATATTTTTCACGAAAACCTATTGAGAGCTTCAAGTAAAATATCACTTCCGGATTATCAATTTTATCCAAAATTTAATATGCTGTTCCTCTTCATATAAAAGTCTTAAATACTAAATATGACAAGTTTTGGTGTATATTATAATATATTTTGCACGAAAATCTGTTCAGAGCTACAAGTAAAATATCACTTCCGGATTATCAATTTTATCCAAAATTTAATATGCTGTTCCTCTTCATATAAAAGTCTTAAATACTAAATATGACAAGTTTTGGTGTATATTATAATATATTTTGCACGAAAATCTGTTCAGAGCTACAAGTAAAGTATCACTTCTGGTTTATTAATTTTAGCCAAAATCTAATATGTTATTCCCCTTGTTATAAAAGTCTTAAATACAAAAACTTAAATGTTTTGGATTGTATTTTAATATAATTTTTCATTAAAAACTGTTATGGGCTTCAAAGAAAGCGTCACTTCCAGTTATCTAATTTTACCCGAAATCTAATCAACTTTTTATATGAATGCACAAAGCTTAAATACGGAAAATAGAAATATTTGTTATAAGAGTTATCGGGGACAAAAAATCGTCACACACACACCTGACCTACGGTATGACGGGAGGCAAAAATGTTTTGTTAGACAATAGTTATTTGTATACGTAGGCACTAAGGTATAATTTTTTTACGAATATGGAATTTATTCTACGAGGCTAGCAAAAGAGAATAAACCATATGGTAATAAAAAATTCTTTACTGCCGAGGTATGTATATTTGTATTATATTATAATCGTTAAATTATTAATTAAAAAATATGATGTGGCCAGCACATAACCTCCCGTCAATTCCATGTTTAAAATAGCAATGAGCTTTACGTAAAGTATCACTTCCGGTTGATCGTTTGTAAACAAAATCTAATTTCCCGTTCCAATAAATAGTAAAGTCTGTAATACGAAATTTTGGATTATATTTTATCATGTTTTTTCTCGAAAATCTGTTAAGAGCTCCAAATTAAGTACCACTTCTGGTTTACAATATAAGTATAGTCAAAATCGAGTTTTAAATATCAAATTGAAAAGTTTTGGATCATGTTTTAATATATTTTTCAAGAAAATCTGTTTAAAGTTTTCTGTAAAGTACTACTTCCGATATATCAGTTTTAGAAAAAAATCTAACATGTCGTTCTCATTAATCTAAAAGCCTTAAATACTAAATTTGACAAAAGTGTTGGAATATATCATAATATATTTTTCACGAAAATCTTTTCAGAGCTTCAAGTAAAGTATCACTTCCGGTTTATTAATTTTAGTCAAAATCTAATATGTTATTCTCCTTCATACAAAAGTCTTTAATACTAAATTTTAAAAGTTTTGGAAAATATAATATATTTTATACGAAAATATGTTCAGAGCTTTAAGTAAAGTATCACGTCCGGTTTATCAATTCTAGCCAAAATATAATATGTTGCTCCTCTTGATATAAAAGTCTTAAATACTAAAATTGAAAAGTTTGGAACAAACTGTTATGGGCTTCAAGTAAAGTATCGCTTCCAGTTGTCCAATTTTCTCCAAAATCTAGTCAACTCTTTATATGAATGTAGAAAGCTGAAATATGGAAAATGGAAATGTTTAGAGGTTATATGAGTTATCGTGGACGAAAAAATCGTCTCACACACACACGTACAAACACACAAACACACACACACGCACGCACGCACGCGCGCCCGCATGCACACACACACACACACAAACACACACGCACACACACACACACACACACACACACACTAATTCGTGCTTATTCACTAAAAACTCACTATCGAATTTTTGGACCAATAACATTACCTCCTTTACCTTCGGTATAATAAGAGGTAAAAACATAAAATGTAGCAGTATCTGCCTAATTCTGTAAGAAAGTTGTTAAGACTTAGCAACGTTGCTAAAATTTGTAACCAATAGAAACAAATATAAAGCCTGTCATTTTCAAGTTTTATTCTGTGTTCGCAATTATTATTTGTTATTTGCTATAGCAATGTTGCTAAGACAACAACTTTCTTACAGAATTGGGGCGTATGTTAGGTATATACAATGCTGGCTATTGCGAAGGAGATGGCTGTAGCAAAAAAGTACTGCGAAATGAATCTGTCAATGTAACAGCACATACATCACTTATTTCTTTAGACATTCCAGATTGCCACTAACTTAAAAATGACTAGCTAGACGTAGGCCCAGTTGCATAAAACATCGTTAACTTTAATTACGTTGGTAACTTTGACAAGACTTATTTTCCAATGTATTTTTGATACGCAACTATGGTTACAATATGCAGTTAAACACATAATCAGCTAACAACGTTTTATGCAACTGGACCATAGTCTTCATCGAGTTGATTAGTATGTGAACACAGAATATCCAGTGAAAGAAAGTTTCAGTATGAATATTTTTTTTTATAGAAGTTAGAAATTTAGATTAATTCAAGTTTGACAAATGAGTATGTGAAGTAAAATATTGACATACGAGTCTGTAAAGTTTTACTTTAGCTCCTATTTTGGCTAACTTCGCAGAGTATCGCGAACTTTAGTGTCGATTTCGGAAAAATATATTTTTAAGTGTACCTACGTTTCATTTTTTGAACACGATTACATATTTTTTGTACGAGTAGTTTGTTGTGTATACAGTATTTAAAACTAAGAGGCTTGTTAAACTTCTTCTCGCATTTTATTTATTTCGTTTAAGTAGATAAATTTGTCTATATTGTATTTTACACATTCTAACCTTATTCCTTCTCTGTATCCATGGCACATAATGCCATGTTCCAATTTGTTGTATGATTACTTAGTTTGACAAATACATTGAGTATGTCGCCAGAACGAGCAGACTGCGGGCGTGCGATTAAAAATGGTTGCGTTGTTGGTGCACCGACTCCCACTGTGCGGACAACGCGGACACCATATCTTGTGGACCCAGCAGCACTGGATATTAATTACACGTTGGGAGACTGATGGAGCTGGTTGTTACGTAGAGAAAATTCGTCCGAAGAAGCTTTATATTGTTTACAAAATAGCGTCTGTAAATCTATAAATATTTGGGGAAGAACACGCATCAAATTTTGAATGGCTATAGTTATTATTATATTCATTCAAATATATTTTTTTCTCCAAATCTACTATGACACCAGTCCTAAATGCGAATTTGTTATCTTGGTAATGATGAATGAAACAACAAATCGACTTTTTTTGACAAAATTATTAGAAATACAAATTTAAATGACTATTTCACTCATAAATTTATAAGCCAATCCAAATTTAGGATTCTACCTAGTTACCAAGTTTTATTTCGACAAAACACCATCATAAAAAAAAATTCGCACCCTTTAAGCCAATAAGATGTCGTACTTATAAAAGTTAGTTTTGATAAGCGAAAATTTTTTGACGTTTTACAAACATTGTTTACATACCTGTCAAAGTGTGTATATTTTCACAAACTTAAATATAACCCCTCAAATCACAATAAAAATTAGAAGATTTTTGTCAAGAAAAAAAAATATAAATGATTACCTGATTTTCATTTTGGAAGTAGTCATCCGAATACCATTCTTGGTTAAATTTTATGCTGGAAAAATTTTCCGATTGCTTTACTCGAGCCTGTTGCCAATTTATTTCGTGACATTGATTAAAAATCACTCGTTTGACAACTCGTGATTTTTTTGTCAATGCCACTCAATAAATTGTTAGGCAACAAGCTCTCGTAACAATCTGAAAAATTTTCCGGCAAAAATTTACCACTTATGATATTATATATTATGAAAAATCTGGTGTAGCCAACACAATACCTCCCGCCATATACCGCCTGGCCTGAGTCGCAAAAAAATTAAGCTAATCCTTATTTTTGGATTAGCGAATATTTTGGCAGTTTATTTCTTAAAATATAGTCTAATCTAATCCAAGTAACTCCTTTGAAAAAAAAAAAATGAAATACCTGGATAAAATAGAATTCACTAATCCAAAACTAAGAATTAGCTTAAACTTTTTTGCGAGTCATTAATTTTTATTAATCTAAATACACACCTATATATTTACATATGCTAGAAACTGTATTGATTTCCTTTCCTATTGTTCTATTTACTTTTTACCTCCCGTCATACCATAGGTAAGGGAGGTAATGTAATCGTGCCAAAAATTCGATGGTGAGTTTTCAGTAAATAAGCACGAATTAGGTGTGTGTGTGTGTGTGTGTGTGTGTGTGTGTGTGTGTGTGTGTGTGTGTGTGTGTGTGTGTGTGTGTGTGCGTGTATGCGTGTATGCGTGTATGCGTGTGTGTGCGTGTGCGTGTGTTCATGTGTGCGTGTGTGCGTGTGTTCGTGCGTGCGTGTGTGCGTGTGTGTGTGTATACACACGTACATTGGATTGGATTCTAGGGACATTAAAATGTGGTTATTTACCAAAATCTCGATATGCGATTTTTAGCACGATCCCTATACCTCCCTTACCAAGGGTAGCGGGAGGTAAAAAGCAGTGTTTGTAGAAAAATAGTGTTAAAAGTGATTTTAATTTGTTCGAATATTTGGAGCATTCCGCTTTACGTCGTGTTCTAAACTTCCTTCTCATAAAATAAAATGTCACTTTTAACACTTATATCATAAATAACTATTGTACGCGTTTTTTATTCAGACCGGTTACCTTCGGTTACATGGTAACCGCATTTTATTCAGCATTCCGGTTACTTGCGGTTACGTCAAACATGTAACCGCGGTATGCTGGGCGGTTTAATGCCAGGGTACTGTAACTATCCTTCTCTAGCTGTCAAAACGCGGGCATTTTGGCAGAGAAATTTTTAGTAAAAGTAAAAATGGAACCTGCGACATTTTTTGTCAACGTATTTTGTATTACAACAATATACTTTAAATCAAATGCATCACACCACGAACAAGATACATATTAAACAAATGTCAAATAATTAATTTAACAGAAACGTCTGTAGTAACCTGGCATATTTTATTCACACCAGTCACCGAGCTTACAGCCCGGTTAACCATATGTAACCCGGTTACCTGAATAAAAAACGCCTTGTGATATTGACGCTAATTCTACGGTAACATACATTTTAGCAAAACATCCTAATAAACGTTTTTCTAGGATCATTCGTATCCGAGATATGAGTATTCTTGTTTATAAATTAAAAGAGAGTTATAATTACGATGAGAGGAGAGAGATGATAATCATAGAATTGAAGGTAAATAATCATTTGTACAGTTCGTGCAACTGCAACAAGTTGAATGAAGGGTAAAATCGTACACTAGAAAATGATTACTGATAGATTTAGAACGAAATATTGTAACTACCTTATTTGTTTATACAGTGAAGTCTTAATATAAAGTATATATACATAACATAACAAAGAATATTGGTACTGCTCTTTATGCTTACTAATTAAGACTAAAACTATAATTAACTAGATAACACTAACCCTAACACTATTTATTTATGTAACCAATTAACACTACTATTTATTTCCACGATATTACAAACTATTTATTTCACTACGTGTTCCAATCTTAGACTGCCGGTTTGTTGCAGACTCTTGGAGACTGTTTACCCGATATTTATATCACTACATACTTATATCACGTTTAACTGTCCGCCTACCGACCTCCACAGCGTCTATATACTCAACTGACTCAACAGCGTCTGTATATTCAACTGGTCGGACAGAAGTCTCCTCTTTCACAACACTACCTGTCTATTTATGTAACTAACTTTCTCCATCCAGTATCACCGACTGTCCGTATGCCACAATTCCTCAACACCACTGCCGAGTATTCACTTCCACTTGCCGTTACAGGCCCCGTATACCTAGCTTCCCAATACTCTTCAACACTACCGAGTATTCTCTTTAACAGCTATCCCGGTATACCAGTAACTTCCCGACTCGCCGTTACTGCCCTTGCACTATAGTTTCCCAATACTCGTAAACACTACTGAATATTCACATCCACAGCTATCTCAATATACCAGTAACTTCCCGAGTACCTACTCGACACCAACTGCATACGCTCACTACGATACTGCTGTGCTTCTCCCTAACACTGTAGTCTCTAACACTCCATGTAACTAACTCAGCGGACTATGTAAGTCAACCCCAGATCACATAACTAATGTTGTGTGATCAGGGACTCAACTGAACTGAACTCTCTATGTGAACATCTCTGTCTCGGAATGTCACTGACTAACTAACTAACTAACTATGTAACTACCTGACTATGTAACTAACTTAGCTGACCATGTAAGTCAACCCCCCGATCACATAACTAATGTTGTGTGATCAGGGACTCAACTGAACTAACTTTCGAGCATAGCTACGTCCCTTTTATACAGCTGCCATTATCTTCTAAAAAAGCCCTAGAATGTTCGACCGCATAATAACAATGAACACGTCGCGACCAGTTTGTTTACATCGCCCGGTTGCTAGCGCGATTACGACACCGCTATAAATAGATACTCGCTTACAGCAGCGGCGACGGCGACGGCGGGCATTTCGCGTTTAATATATATATATATATATATATATATATATATATATATATATATATATATATATATATATATATATATATACATACATACATACATACATACATACATACATACATACATACATACATACATACATACATACATACATACATACATACATACATACATACATACATACATACATACATACATACATACATACATACATACATACATACATACATACATACATACATACATACATACATACATACATACATACATACATACATACATACATACATACATACATACATACATACATACATACATACATACATACATACATACATACATACATACATACATACATACATACATACATACATACATACATACATACATACATACATACATACATACATACATACATACATACATACATACATACATACATACATACATACATACATACATACATACATACATACATACATACATACATACATACATACATACATACATACATACATACATACATACATACATACATACATACATACATACATACATACATACATACATACATACATACATACATACATACATACATACATACATACATACATACATACATACATACATACATACATACATACATACATACATACATACATACATACATACATACATACATACATACATACATACATACATACATACATACATACATACATACATACATACATACATACATACATACATACATACATACATACATACATACATACATACATACATACATACATACATACATACATACATACATACATACATACATACATACATACATACATACATACATACATACATACATACATACATACATACATACATACATACATACATACATACATACATACATACATACATACATACATACATACATACATACATACATACATACATACATACATACATACATACATACATACATACATACATACATACATACATACATACATACATACATACATACATACATACATACATACATACATACATACATACATACATACATACATACATACATACATACATACATACATACATACATACATACATACATACATACATACATACATACATACATACATACATACATACATACATACATACATACATACATACATACATACATACATACATACATACATACATACATACATACATACATACATACATACATACATACATACATACATACATACATACATACATACATACATACATACATACATACATACATACATACATACATACATACATACATACATACATACATACATACATACATACATACATACATACATACATACATACATACATACATACATACATACATACATACATACATACATACATACATACATACATACATACATACATACATACATACATACATACATACATACATACATACATACATACATACATACATACATACATACATACATACATACATACATACATACATACATACATACATACATACATACATACATACATACATACATACATACATACATACATACATACATACATACATACATACATACATACATACATACATACATACATACATACATACATACATACATACATACATACATACATACATACATACATACATACATACATACATACATACATACATACATACATACATACATACATACATACATACATACATACATACATACATACATACATACATACATACATACATACATACATACATACATACATACATACATACATACATACATACATACATACATACATACATACATACATACATACATACATACATACATACATACATACATACATACATACATACATACATACATACATACATACATACATACATACATACATACATACATACATACATACATACATACATACATACATACATACATACATACATACATACATACATACATACATACATACATACATACATACATACATACATACATACATACATACATACATACATACATACATACATACATACATACATACATACATACATACATACATACATACATACATACATACATACATACATACATACATACATACATACATACATACATACATACATACATACATACATACATACATACATACATACATACATACATACATACATACATACATACATACATACATACATACATACATACATACATACATACATACATACATACATACATACATACATACATACATACATACATACATACATACATACATACATACATACATACATACATACATACATACATACATACATACATACATACATACATACATACATACATACATACATACATACATACATACATACATACATACATACATACATACATACATACATACATACATACATACATACATACATACATACATACATACATACATACATACATACATACATACATACATACATACATACATACATACATACATACATACATACATACATACATACATACATACATACATACATACATACATACATACATACATACATACATACATACATACATACATACATACATACATACATACATACATACATACATACATACATACATACATACATACATACATACATACATACATACATACATACATACATACATACATACATACATACATACATACATACATACATACATACATACATACATACATACATACATACATACATACATACATACATACATACATACATACATACATACATACATACATACATACATACATACATACATACATACATACATACATACATACATACATACATACATACATACATACATACATACATACATACATACATACATACATACATACATACATACATACATACATACATACATACATACATACATACATACATACATACATACATACATACATACATACATACATACATACATACATACATACATACATACATACATACATACATACATACATACATACATACATACATACATACATACATACATACATACATACATACATACATACATACATACATACATACATACATACATACATACATACATACATACATACATACATACATACATACATACATACATACATACATACATACATACATACATACATACATACATACATACATACATACATACATACATACATACATACATACATACATACATACATACATACATACATACATACATACATACATACATACATACATACATACATACATACATACATACATACATACATACATACATACATACATACATACATACATACATACATACATACATACATACATACATACATACATACATACATACATACATACATACATACATACATACATACATACATACATACATACATACATACATACATACATACATACATATATACACACATACATACATACATACATACATACATCATCGAAAAATAGTAAAATCGTATTCTAGGGACCTTACAACGTGCTTATTCATCAACCGAATTTTTTGACCAAAGACAATACCTTCCTTACTTAAAGGTGACGGAAGGTAAGAAAAAACCAAAAGAAATGTAATTAATTTTTCGTACCTCCGTCCATTTTGACTAGTATTACAGAACTCAAAATCGTCCAGAAATGCGCTCTTGCTGACCTAGGCCAGCAAAAGGAGTTGGCATTACTGTTCTGGTGATATGTCAATTTAAGATTATTTTCAACACTAGAATTAGCAAAATGTTTCAAATTTTAGGGCTAAATATTTAATTATTGTAACTTAAATAACTAAATTTTGTCATAAAAATAATAATATGCTGTCATTGCTGTCATCTCGTATAGATTAATTATAAGTTTCAACTTTAGGATCAATTTGTTTCGTTTGTTTTGTAACTACAACTAACTTCGCGTGATACAATTGAGTTTCCGCTATCTGTCATTGAAAATATGCGAAAGTAAATAAAATATATATAACTAATGTTTGTATGATATATTTTCAATAAATATAAAATAATTACGTATTTTAAGCTCAAATGTAAGTAATTATATTTAAACTTGCAATGCAAAACTGATAAAAATATATGTTCATTCTTTTAGGTTATGTAAAATAGAATAAAATGTTGAGAAATGTACGCACAAAAAATCTTGTGTATCACACGCCCAGAAACTGTTTTGCGAGATCTCGTATTTGCAGGCCTCGCTTTCAGCTCGGCCTGTCAAAATAAACTCGTTCTCGCAAATATTCAGTTTCTGGACTAGTGATACAAATAACTATTACAGTACTAGTTCGAAATTCATAAAACAAATATTGCCTTATTAAATAATTTAATAGTTATTTATTTCATATTATTCACTGTATATTTCTTTACGTTGTTAATTGAGTCAGGAAAATGGCACAATACAGTATCGGGTATCGGCAAGTGTTGCCTGGAAACATTTCCGGAACTTTTTATTTTTAACAAAAAGACACATCAAACGCAATATCTGACATATTACAATTGGAATTTTCACCAATTTTAAAAGTTCACATGCCCCATCGGTGGTTAAGCTTGAATTACATTATAATATTTTTGTCTAGATTTTAGTTCGATTCTCGTTCGAGAATTTGTAGTCATATCGTATACGGTGTGTCCAATTTTTTCATTCAAGTTTCTTGCAAAAGATTCCATATTTCCAGTACATTATCTTCAGTCAGTTCTATATATTTTGTACAAAATTATAACACAATCTTACTATGCTAATTGCTCTTGACATCTGCCAATCAGAATTTTCTTAATATGGTATCGGACTAAACACGGATGAAAATCGAACGAAAAATCTAGTTCGAGAATAGGAGAAAATAGTATAATGTAACTCAAGCTTTACTGTGGTGGTGGAAAGTTCTTGATGTTGCTTATATATATCAAAATAACCGGTATGCTTTGTTGTACGTCATACGGCCGTGAAGTAGTATTACGGTACTCATTTCGAAATTCCGTAAATTTCTCATTCGTACCGTAATAATTCACTTCCCAGTCTTATAACGTAAATAACTATTGTGTACCAAGTACGCGCAATGTACGTTTTAGTGCATGAGGGTGAAAGATTAGTCGGGACCTCGAGAGCACTAAATATATTTCGTGGACAACAAACAATATTTTTTCTACAACTTAATTATATTTTAAAAAAAAAAACATTATTCTATTCAAAGCGATACTTAAAATTCCATTATTAGGACTTTTCCAAATGGAATTAGAAAAAAATCTTGTGTCCAGAAAGTTAGAAATGTCGACTAAAAATGGCACAAATATCTGCATATGTAATAAATACTTACTAAATGGAGCTTGAAAATAATTAAAATTTTAATGATAATGATGTCATCTCATTAATTTCTTACATGCTGATACTTCTTGAACAAATCAGCAGTGGATCAAGTTTTTGAAGATAAAGTTACACGCACCCCCAGCTTGAAGTTGCAGGAGGCTCGGAGTGGCAACAGGCAGCTGCACAATCCCTGTTTAGTATTCAATTTTCTTCTTGTTTACTTGAGTGAAATAATTTCGAGGCGGGTGGCTTGGTTTAAGTTTTAATTTTTTTTAGAAATTTGATAACAGAAGAATGTATGTGGGCTTTGTAATGATTATAGCTAATAATTTATGTAAATTTGTAATGGAAATTAGATACCCTCAGATGTCTCAGATAAATGCCTTATTCTATAGATAAAATGTAGCAACTACCTAATTACTTAATACATGGTATACTCCCGGAATATATTTTCAAAAACTTGAATAAATCTCCGGATTTTATTTATTTTTAAAACCGGAATGCTCCACAAAAAAAATGGGGACGGTAATACAAAAAGTTTCCACACATACATCTTTGTTTGCTTTTATTGTATTATAAAATTTTGTACAAGTTTCAAGAAGATTTGTCTTAATTATTAATAATTTAGCAATGGTGGTAACGTTCGTTTTACTTTTTTTTCGAAGATTACAGTATTTTGACTTGTATGAAAATAACCTCTCTATTGATGCAGTCGTCGTCGGCAAATAAAGCAACCTGAATTAGTAAATGGAATTGTTTTAGAGGAATTTAATTGGTTTGAAAATGTACAAATACTTTCTTCCATTTATTTTTAGGTCTTATTCTCATTTTTAAATTTTCTTATATTATTTTCAAAATATATTTTAATATTACGTATTTACATATTCATATTTTACAATCACCAAATATTAGAAAATATATTTCTTTGGAAAAACATCGTGTAGATATAAATAAAATAGAAACCGGGACATTACAAAACCCTCTTAGGACGCCGGGACAATCTATGAAATCCGGGACTGACTCGGCCAAACCAGAACGGATGGTCCCCCTTTTTTATTTTGTTTCTCTATTTGTTATTATATTGAGTTGCTTCTAAAATTTCTTGACTGGAAGGTTATAATATGTAAAAAAAATCGTGGATAATGTTATCAATAAAATGTTAACATGAATTTTAAATTTGTTCATTCGAATCCTTTATCAGGATACATGGTTGAAGGGCAACAAATCGATAGAATATAGATATTATGGGTATTTAGGCTTATAACAATCGGTGACATTTTTCATTTTTAAAAATTACATCTGTTAGTTCTGACAGATTTAATTTCAAATTATACATATAGGGTACGTTTTTTATTGTCAACAGAAAACTGCTTGCAGTTCTGCGAGAAATAAACAAACAGTACTCTACGGCAACAACTGCAATTAAAACAAGGTTATGATATCTGTCAAACGCCAATTCATCAGATATTATTAAAAGTTATTCAAAATGTTTACTATTGCTACAAATGCTACTGAAGTAGTTATTGAATATGAATATGTTTGGTTATGTTTATTTTCGTTTCGTGATAACTTTCAAATACTGTCTGCGCATGCGTACGTCCAATGCAACCTTTTCAAAGCTGGATGCATAACTGCGCGTAGTCAACGAGCAGTTAAGGCTGCGCGCCAGCCAAAACACTGAATTAGCGATATGTTCTCAATTTTTTTCCTCAAAACTGTGAAAATATATCAAAATGAAAATAATAGGAGTAAATAAGGAGAGATAGTTTATTTCAAAAACACATTTTTAAAAATTGAACATAATACAAGTGATGAGAAAAAAAATATTGAATTCATTAAAATCTGAAATGATTATTTTTTACATAAATGCACCCAAGTCATGTATGGAGTAGTTTTATGTTAAAAATTTTATATCACAAGAATCATAAGAAAATGCTGAATATAGCTAGATATTTAGAATTTGCATTATATGATTTATTTCTCAGAAAATAAGCCAACATTTGAACAATGCTTAAATCTGTAACTTTAAAAACATTTTTAAATAAATTGTCAAGTAATCTATGGAACATTAATTATATTCACTATATAGAACTTTGGCTCAAGAATCACACGATATTTTTTTAATTTTTTTAAAATGAAAAATACTGCGTCTGAGTGCTCCGAAACGTTTTTCCAATGTTACTTATAGGCAAATTTAGTTTACTCTTTCGCCACCACGTGCCGCATGAAATTTGAGCTGTCGGAACGGAACATAAGGAGGAGTTAGGGCGGAGCTTAGATTATTAGATTACGTAGAGGGGATAAATAGTGAAATAATATGTATCCGCTCTGCAGCCTAATCAGCTTATTCAGCCTTTTAGGAAAATCGGCACTACATGGATTTATATTATCTGTATTTGAATTGTGAAAAATGGGTTTGAATTTGGAAAATGCAAAAGAAACAAAAGAGCTATAAAACAGCAAAGAAAGTTAATTTAAAAAGGTAAAAAAGCGAAATTTGGTACCTAGGGACTTTCTGAGATGCCAGTTTCAAACAAAATATTTTCAAAGCAGTAGCAGTTCCGGTTTAATCGGAAGTAGCCCCTAACTTTCTTATTTTAAATGGAATGCCATATTTTTTATTTTACCATCGAATTCAGCAGAAATTTTATATATGAAACAGTGAAAACACTGTAAACACGATAAACTACTTCCGGCGTAATTATACTTTTTGATTTTTGTCTAAAAACGACTATTTCTTTATCACTCAATATCTCAAAAAACGAACCGAATTTCTATAATCTGTAAAAACAGGTTTATAAAGAAAGCTTTTTACCTTCCGTCACCTTTAGGTAAGGAAGGTATTGTCTTTGGTCAAAAAATTCGGTGGTGAGTTATTGATGAATAAGCACGTTTTAGGGTCCCTAGAATACGATTTTACTATTTTTACGCTGATGTCTGCATGTGTGTGTGTATGTGTGTGTGTGTGTGTGTGTGTGTGCGCGCGCGCGTGTGTGCGTGTGCGCGCGCGCCTGTGTGCGTGTGCGCGCGTGTGTGTGCGTGTGCGCGCGTGTGTGTATGTGTGTGTGTGTGTGTGTGTGTGTGTGTGTGTGTGTGTGTGTGTGTAACAAAATTTTCGTCTACGATAACTTCCATACTACAATTCTGAAAATTATAATTCTTTCGTATTTCTCTTCGTTACATCCATGTGAAGAGCTCATTAGATTTTGGTTACAATTGGACAATCCGAAGTACCGTCATTTGAAGTTTTTCTTGAAAAAACTATGTTAAATATCATTTTTTCACATTTAGTGTTATTATAAATATTAAAGAATATGTTATTCTCTATATGATTTGACTGCATTATATACTTAATATTAAATGGATATAGAGTTAAAAAATTATAAAGGAATTAAATTTTATAAAGTAGCCATAGCTATGGAAACAGCTACTATATTAAGAAAATTTTGATTGAAAGGTGTCAGTGTCAAGTGAAATTGACATAGTGTGTTTGTCTTATAATTTTACTGGAAATATAGGATCTTTTGCTATAAATTTTCTGTATGGAATTTGCATAAAATACATGCAACTCCTGGAAGGTAAAGTACAAGAAATATAATCTTTAGCAAGGAACTTTCTGTATGAAATTTGTACAAAATACATAGAACTGACGGAAGGTAATGTGCTGGCCACATCAGATTTTTTTAGTGATATAAATTAATAATCGACAATTTTTGCAAAATGTAATTTCTCTTCAACGCAAAAATGAAATTCAAGAATTTAAAAAACTCATGTTTTTTAAATGGAACACTCCATTTTTTATTATTTAAATGAAAAATGAATTCTTTTTTAGAAAACAGGGATAGCTTGTTTATCATGTCCCATGTTGAAAGTTGAAACTTGAGTTTTTTTGAGGTCTAAATTTACGTTCACGTAGAAATTACAAAAATAAAAAAAGTTGAATTATGACAGAAATGGTTAATCATGTTTCATATGTAAAATTTTCTGCTGAATTCCATGGTAAAATAAAAAATATATCATTCCATTTACATAAGAAAGTTAGGGGCTGCTTCCGCTTTAACCGGAAGTGCTACTGCTTTCAAAATATTTTTAGAAACGGGCATGGCGGAAAACCCCTAGAAACCAAACTTCGTAACAAATATTGAACAGTTTTTAAAATAATAATAGCGTAAGGTCATCGTGGAGCATCTGTATGTATATACATTTTAAATGTATTAAATTAGTATAGATAATATTTTATTTTACAACATTTTAGGTCTAGGAATAAATGAAAATGCTATCATTGAAGTGAAGTGTTTAGGTTCACTACGCGACAAGAAAATATTTCTGGAGGAAGCATGTAAAATCCAAATTTTTGTATGGAATTGAAAAACGGTGAAATGACATTGAAATTGAAGCATAATTATAATTATCAAATAATAGAAAATAATATAACATTGAATTTATTGCCTAGAAATAAACATATTTCATTTCAGATACAAGGCCAATTACACATTTGTAAAAAAGATATCTGTTATTTCATCATTTTTAATAACAAAGAAACTCCTGTTTTCATTTTTAAAATCGAAACAAGTAATTTATTTTGGGAAAAGCATATGTGAGATCACCTTATTAATTTTTATAAGAAGTGCGTACTACCAAAAATTGTTTTGCGAAGAATTCAGAAGGGCTTTAAATGTAGAGAACTTCATTAGAATTTATTCCTCTCAATAGTTCAAAATAATGGTATCTACTTTTTAAAAAAAATTAATTTCAACACATAAACGAGGAAATTTCCATATTTTATTACAAATAAATGTTTGAATTGTAATAATTGTTTTATGTTTCCTTGTCATTTGTTTACGCAATTCATTGAAATTAATCAATTTGTTTGCCACGAAACAAGCACCCCGGCCATCCCGACTTTCTTTTCAAGTAATTAATAACTCGTAAGCTACACTGTTCTGATTGGCTGCATGCTACAGCTGCACTAATGACGCATAGACATTAACCAGATGCACAAATTTTCGACTGTGCTGCCATCAGTCGGCTTAGAAACAAAACAACACTTCTATCCCGCGACGTTAAATAAACAAGTACACTGTCTAAATTAATAAATAAACTTTACAGCGACAGTATTGTCTACAACGAGCATCGTTTTAAAATGAAATGTCCCAACTTAGTCGAAACAAAAAGATTTTTTAAAAGACAAGCGTGTTATATCCATCTTTATCGCTTGTAGCCTTTGCAAATGAGAGAGAAATGTATGCCAATTTTTTAATTCATTCATGATATAGATGACCTTGATCTGACATCTTTAAAGAAAATTTCTATAATTTTTTTTCATGGCATATTTTGATGAAAAATTTTTTAATCGCATCATATATACATAACATAAAATAAATAGCTATTTGTGTATTAAGACGTAAAGTGATACTTTGTCGCTTACGAACGAAGTTGCAATCTTTCGAAAGCGACAATGACAGTTACGCTTGTAATTCACACATTTTTTCTTCGTTTTCTAAAAAAATCTGACGAGCAGGAATTAATGAAAAATTCATCTAATAAAATTTGGGCTCAGGAATTAATATTGAAACTTGTCAAAAGTGTACAATCTATTTTAATATTGAAGATAATTAAATAAAAATACCTTTTAATTTTGCGAGCAAGCGAAAAACATCTTTACGAGGGCAAATAAGAGCGTAAATGTTTATTTTTCATAGTACTCGTAAAAAAAGTAATTACGCTGTACCTACATATTTTTGATATGATTTTTTTATATTCAAGATTTATAAATATTATTTTAAAAGTGACGAATGACAAATGGGTTGTTATAATATTGCGCCTCTAGCGGATAAAGCAAGGAAACATAGGACTCTGGAGTTTGGACACGCTTTCTAAGGAGAGTGAAACAACCATAAATATTTTGAATCGTGGTATACATTATATTATATTGATATGTTGTAAAACTCTAATGGTTTAGTTCATGTTTTCACAGTAAAATTAATTATCTCTACTTAATGTTTTACAATAAAGTCAGAGTAATAAAATAAATTGAAGAACAAATTATACACCACGTTAGCCGTTGGAGATTGCAAAAAAGAAACAAGCAGCAAAACTGTGATAAGCATATCCATGACAGTTTATTAATATTATAGCTCAAAAAGAAGGAAATAGAAAAATATGAATAATACAAAAATAATAATTTTATCTTACAGTATACCTACTGTATACATATAGCAGCTTTTGGCATACTTTAGTGAGTAAAATTAATTATTATTCACATGTGACTATAATATTTATTATACAATCAAATACAAAATTAGACTTAATTAATAGAAATAAACTATAATTCATGTTTGTAAATGTTTACATTGATTGTACAATTAGAATTATGAAATTGAATCGCTTCGCCATACGTGACACTTGAATTTTCATTATTGTTTTGCTTGTTAATGACCGTCATTTTATTATTTGGTTTAGTCAAAGTATTTGCATCAACTTGCTTTATAAAATAATTGATTAATTCGTTCCCGCTACACAATCTTCTAATAGTAAGTATCCTTTGTGGTATTCTGGTGAGTTGATCAAACTAATTAAAATTAAACATTAAGCTCATAAACAATTTAAACGATTTAAGACACCAGAGTATTATAATGAGTTTTCACTTGCTAGAAGAAAAGTTAAAAATTTGGCTATTCAGTGTTACAGAAATTATGTGATGTAAATGGAAAATCAAATACCATACAACAGTAAAAATTCTGGACTTTCTTATCAGCAACTACTAAACAGTGTAATATTCCTAATAATATGTTTTATAATAATGTTGATATATGTAATGGTAAAGATATTTGCAATTCCTTTTCAAGCCAGTTTGCAGCTTCTTTTACTACTGGTTCATTCACAAATAATAACTCAAATTAATTACATTGTAATACAAATTCTATCTCTTCTGTATCATTTAGTACTGAAAAAGTTCTTGAAATTCTTCTTTCGTTAGATACACGAAAAGGAGCTGGTTCTGATGAAATTCCAGCATTCTTCATTAAACAATGTGCCACTTTAAGTTTTTCGTTAATGCTAATTTTTAATAAATCTTTGTTTGAAGGACGTTGTCCCAATAAATGGAAGGAAGCGTATGTTGTACTTGTACATAAAAGTGGAGCAAAGAATAATATTGCGAATTACAGATCTATTTCTAAACTTTGTATATTTGAAAAATTAATATACAAGGTTCTCTTTTCCTCTGTAAAACCCTTAATTATTGCCGAGCAGCATGGCTTCATGCCCGGTAGGTCAGTCGAAACTAACTTATTATATTCAAATGAAATCTTACGCTCTATGGACAATATATGTCAGGTTGACTCCATCTACACAGACTTCAGTAAGGCTTTTGATCGAATTGATCACAATATTTTGTTAAGCAAATTGGCTGGCTTTAGTGTAGACGGTAGTTTGCTTAGTTGGTTTCGTTCTTACTTCACGGGTAGAAGTCAATGCGTAGTTGCTGAGGGCTTTAAATCTGATCCTGTAATTATAACTTCTGGTGTGCCACAAGGTAGTCACTTAGGGCCATTATTATTCAATATTTTCTTATATGATATTAGCAATTGTTTTGTGCCCTCTATTTTTTTAATATATGCCGACGACCTTAAAACATTTCGTAGGATCTCTTCAACTGCATATTGTTATTCTTTACAGTCATATCTTAATAGATTTATTGCTTCTGCAATTAATAATAAATTATACATTAACACAGAAACATGTTTTCACATCAGTTTTACAAGGAATAGAACACTCACTACATACAAATACAATATATCAGGTACGACCATTACTATAGTAAATCAGATAAAAGATCTAAGAGTTACCTTTGATAACAAATTTTTATTGGATAAGCACGATGATATAATTGTAAAGAAGTCTTACAAAATGCTGGGATTTCTAATCAGAACATGCCAGACTTTCAAGAGACCTGCAACAATTTTAACTTTATATTATGCCCTAGTTAGAAGTCAATTAGAATTTGTAGTACCTGTATGGAATCCGCAATATTCAACATATATAAATTGCATTGAGGGTACTCAAAGGAAATTTTGCAAATATTTTATGAATAAATTTCCAAATTACAACCTGAATCTTATGTCTTTGCAAAATAGGCGTAGTTTGTTAGATATTGTCTTTTTATTTAAATTAATTAATAATAAAATTGATTGTCCTGAGTTATTAGCTCAGCTATCATTTTGTGTGCAAGTTCATGCTACGAGATCAAATGAACTTTTCGCATTAAATTACTTAAACACAAATTCAGCAATCAATTCTGTTATGAATCGTATACCATTATTATATAATAACTTGTCCAATTCCAACCATTTTCCAGACATATTCAACGTTTCTTTACCTAGTTTCAAAAAATGTATAAGTCGAATTCTAATCAATACCTAATTAATTCTTTTATAATTTGTGTATCATGTACTAATTATTTACTTTTTTCTATATTATATATAAATATATATATAAATAAATATAAATAAATAAATAAATAAATAAATAAATAAATAAATAAATAAATAAATAAATAAATAAATAAATAAATAAATAAATAAATAAATAAATAAATAAATAAATAAATAAATAAATAAATAAATAAATAAATAAATAAATAAATAAATAAATAAATAAATAAATAAATAAATAAATAAATAAATAAATAAATAAATAAATAAATAAATAAATAAATAAATAAATAAATAAATAAATAAATAAATAAATAAATAAATAAATAAATAAATAAATAAATAAATAAATAAATAAATAAATAAATAAATAAATAAATAAATAAATAAATAAATAAATAAATAAATAAATAAATAAATAAATAAATAAATAAATAAATAAATAAATAAATAAATAAATAAATAAATAAATAAATAAATAAATAAATAAATAAATAAATAAATAAATAAATAAATAAATAAATAAATAAATAAATAAATAAATAAATAAATAAATAAATAAATAAATAAATAAATAAATAAATAAATAAATAAATAAATAAATAAATAAATAAATAAATAAATAAATAAATAAAGAAATAAATAAATAAATAAATAAATAAATAAATAAATAAATAAATAAATAAATAAATAAATAAATAAATAAATAAATAAATAAATAAATAAATAAATAAATAAATAAATAAATAAATAAATAAATAAATAAATAAATAAATAAATAAATAAATAAATAAATAAATAAATAAATAAATAAATAAATAAATAAATAAATAAATAAATAAATAAATAAATAAATAAATAAATAAATAAATAAATAAATAAATAAATAAATAAATAAATAAATAAATAAATAAATAAATAAATAAATAAATAAATAAATAAATAAATAAATAAATAAATAAATAAATAAATAAATAAATAAATAAATAAATAAATAAATAAATAAATAAATAAATAAATAAATAAATCAATATTGTCGTTCACAATTTTTTCCCCAATTTTAACCTTTTGATAAAGGGATTCCTCCACGTATCCCTCAGCTACTTTGTCGCTTTTCCAGCCTCCAAAACGCTTTAATTTGGTGATGTTTGCACCAGAATTAGCCAATAAAGTGCTGATCGTCGAAAAGCATTACCAGTGTATAACTCTGAATTCTCTAATTTAAGGGATTTAGCAATAATTGTTGGCATTTTTCCAAAACTATTGATGTATACTGGTTGTACGGTGCACTTTCCTTGTCGGTAGGTAAAAAAGAGTCGTCCGCTGATCACGTTCTTTCGACGCAAACTAATATTTTTGCGGTACAAATCTAAAGGCTTAATCCCCAAAACCTTTGGCCAAAATAACGAATGATCGTTTCTTATCGGTCCTCCAGAAATTGCAACATTGACAGAAACCTAGAAGGCATAAAACAAATTAATGAAGTTACTATTAGTATTAACACTGAATTCAGATATTCATTTTAACAATACAATTTGAGGAAACAGCTTTAACCACCGAAATATTCTAATTACACGAAACATAACATAACTTATGAATTAAAGTTGTTTATATCAGAAGAATATATACGTACCTTTATTAATAAAAATGTATCATCAGAAGAAATTTGTTTATTTCGTCTCTTGAAAAAACTAATGACTTTTTTGGATAATATGCAACATGTTGCCGTTTTAGAAAGGCAGTAAGCTTGTAATACTTGATTGGGTCTGTATTTTCGTACAGATTTAAGGTAGCTTTTAACATGGAGTACTGTGTGTACTGAGTTTGTTTTTAACTATCCATAAAAATATCACACAAATATTAGTAATTTGTATAATTAAAAAAAACCAAAAACCAACCTTTTGTAAAAAATATACAAAGAGTACGTCTTCAGAATTTGCATATACATGATTCATCAACTTCCATGCTTTGAAAAAAGAATATTCTTTTTCATACAATTCTTTTGATTTGCATGGGAGTAAACCCATAGCAGCTGATTCAGCTTCTAATCGTACAGTTTCTGGTAATGATTCCATCACGTATTCGGCACATTCCTCCTTGAACGACACTGAAGAAAATCACTAACAATATTCTCACAAATAAACAACTCATGGCAACCATAAACAATAGGGGAGTAAAATAATTTTTGAAAATTTTATATGTTAATCTACGTGAAAAAATAAGACATACCTGCTTTTTATTTTTTCAGTTGTATATCATTTACTGCGAAAAAATTATTAAATATTAAACACCACCGGAAGTACGTATGCGGTCCTAGAGTATGTTTCTATGGCGCAGAGACAAAATATACGTAACTGAAGTAAAATATCATATTGGCATCTGTCATACGTCATTCAAACTGTCAGTTTACTGTATTTAACATTTTAATTTATTGTAAATCATTAAACGTGTATTCCAAGATTCTCTTTTCGATATTTTTGTTTTATCACTTTGCCGGTGTGTAAACTTTACGTATATATAAAATTGGAGTTTATTTATGGTAAGTTTTCTTACGTTAAAATATAATATTCCCAGGGCCGGATACGTCATAACCGGATTTTTATGTAGCGACCGTTTTGAACATGTAATACTTTTAATTTCTATTTTTAATTACAAGATAATATAAATTTGACTTTTATATTTACTATTAGGCTGCTTACGTGATATACTTTTTGTATACATTATCAAAGCATTTAAATTTCACTTAGTGATACTCCCCTATTACTGTCATCATAACCTAATTCTGACAATCTGACTAACTAAATTACACTGAAAGTGAAGTGATATTATTCATTCGTGAGAATTACCACTCATGGATAATATCTAATTTCATTCACTTATAATATAATATACTATTATTGTCCCAAAAGTTAGTGCTTCTGTTTACCAAGCACAAACTACACCGCACACGCATGCCAATTTCGTAAATATTCGATAAATGTAGTTCTGAAATTAAAAACTTCAAATGCGATCGGCGACAAAATTATTTCTAATTTTAAAATAAAACAAAACTGATTTCTTGGGTGCACTCTTCACGACAGCTTTGACTCCTCATGAGGTAGCATCTGTTAAACACCTTCAACTGTACCGATATATCGCTGTTGGTCTTTGTCCGTTTTACAAATTATTTGAAGTAACAAACAAATAAATTTTTAAAAATTATTTCTATATTTTAATAATTTTTTAATGACTTACCTACTTTCGATAACTTGAATGAATTTCCGGATTCGCAGGATTATGATAGAATTGGTTGAGCTGCTGATCACCTGGCTCAAAACAAGTATTTCTCTTTCTGTATCTCTCTATCTCTATCTTTCTGATCTAGTGGTGAGTACGGCACAGGTTTCAAGAACTATTCATAGCACGCAGAAAAAACAGTTTTTGGAAATGAATTAAAAGTATTAGCATAATATTATTGTCATGTATTGTATTTTCTAATATTATTATTATTATTATTATTATTATTATTATTATTATTATTATTATTATTATTATTATTATTATTATTATTATTATTATTATTATTATTATTATTATTATTATTATTATTATTATTATTATTATTATTATTATTATTATTATTATTATTATTATTAATATTATTAATATTATTATTATTATTATTATTATTATTATTATTATTATTATTATTTATATGTGAATTTATGAATTTTACTAATATATAAAATTTGAAAAAAAGGGTTATTTCTTGGTTGGATTGGTGATGAAATGAGAAGAGTTTCTGGATATCGGCCGGTTTATTTACTCAATCATGACCGGCTCGACCAACCAACCAACAATGTAAGTCTCTTTTTATGTAACTAAACTGCACACTTTGTTTCTGTTCAAAATTGTTAAATTATTGTATAGGTCCTGAAGCAGACCCATGGGAGAGGGGGGAAAGTCGAAACGGTCGAGATTGAATAAATAAAGTAGCTGAAATCCAGAAACTCCTCTCATTTCATATATAAAATTTGTTTAAATGTAATTCACCTATTATTTTTTTACATTTTAGACAACTTTATTATTATTATTTACATGTTAAAAATTTACAATAATTTTGTTGTTTTATTATATATATACATATATATATATATATATATATATATATATATATATATATATATATATATATATATATATATATATATATATATATATATATGTCGCGGGGTAGTATCACTGGCAAACTCTATGTCGACCAACACTATTTCAGAACCACAGCGATAATATAAACGTGATGATCTCAGCGAGGCGGACCTGCACTCACTCCCTGAGCACCGCTACACACTGATTCCATCCAAGCATTATAGCCTAGAATGCTTGACGTTTCGATTACGACAATACAATTAAAAGATTATAAGTGATTCATGTAATACTTGATTCATTAAATGATCGTTACGACATGCTTTGATATTACAATCTCCGACACGGCCATTCTGACGTTTCACACGTCCTCGTGTGAACTATCTGAAAACAAAGAATTTATCCACAGTATTTTCGCTCGGCTATCTCTGACCAATAAGTGCTCAAATAGTTACAACTTTGTTCACATTTATATCAAGCTCAAAATTTAGCTATAGTACACTAAATTATTTAATGGACGCCTTTTTTACAAGACGTCAAACAAAACATAATTCTGTGACAATACATTTCACCAGTAAATACATGACTACCAATATCAGTATTCAAGCATTGTTATAGCTTGTCCAACAGCGACAGACCATCATTGCTTAACCAGCAATCGATCGCTATTCCATCTTCGCTTAACCAGCGCAAGAAAACCATACCGTCATTGCTTACCCAGCAATGGAACACCCTTCCGTCATCGCTTAACCAGCTCGGGAAAACCACACCGTCATTGCTTACCCAGCAATGGAACACTATTCCGTCATCGCTTATCCAGCTCAGGAAAACCACACCGTCATTGCTTACCTAGCAATGGAACACCCTCATTGTACTATAGACAATTCTAGTTTTAATTATTTTGTGTAGAACCTGGCTCTTCGTCAGTTCCTAGGGAAGAAATATCATTATTATCTGACATTTTTCTAATTTGGTCATGTGCGTATTTATAAGTGCGATTAGAGTCATGGGCCTTTAGAACATACAAAACAAATTATTACTGGTTTGCTAACATTCAGGTCCTAAATCAGAAATCCTATGGCAAATCGAAAACTTAGCTCGTCGTCTTAGGCCACGCTTCCCAATTCATTTACTGGAAAACACACACGACAGAGGCACCTAGTTACCATGTTACCTTCGGCAGAGGTATCAGAGTAGCATACCGAAACACCATGACAGAGGCATCCAGTAGCATGTCATCTTCCATCACGGTTAATAATTCTAAAGAATTTAACGAAAATAACCAATCTCCAGACCAAACGCCTCAATTACTCCTTAGCCACTTTTGTTATAAAAGTTTGTCGGCTCTTCAAAGTTTTAGTCACCCCTGTGGATTTTCAACGATCCACTCGATTAGCCTAACTAAGTTGTGGTCTCAACCTCCAGATGGTTCATTATTGTACGCTATACTTAAAAATTAGAACATGGATTCATGTGTTATGTAAATAATACTTAGAGCTATTAAAATGTTCTAAATTTGTTAAATAATTCAAACAGATAGTTCTTCTTTTCGTTTTCCTAACTGTATTTTGGCTTAGTGTTTTTTAGTTTCATTTTTTGACAAGTTGGTTTTTGCCCTTATTGGAGGTTAGTAAGTTTTAGTCAGTTGATCTTACACTGTCACAGGTGATGCTGTCCATTATAATGTTTCTCGTTTGGCCTACATATCTCACAGGTATTTTTTTTTTATTTTTATTTAAACTTGTTGTTTATTATTGTTTGATTATACTCTGGAAAACGATTGTTGTTGATTTGTGTCAAATATTTTTATTGTAGCACTTGATGAAGGTAAAATAATATACCGAAACGTTTGTAAGAGGAGATGTAGAAACAATTTTTTTTTATTTTCCTTTATATCCATCATCCGATGAACTTTCTTCAATTAAATTTATTCTTGGATACGATCAAAATATTTTAAAGCAATTTGTTCCAGCGTCCATCACGCTGCACTTAGGCGTCACAAACATTAAGACAAACATTTGAAAAGCAAGTCCCGTCTTGTCAGACTTCTCTGCTTTCAATGGCTGACAGATTTCTGTTGCTCAATTGTTTTTCAGGTAAAACAGTCTGCTTCGCAACCGTGGCAGGCTCCAGTCCGGGCACCAGCTATCCTGTGCAACTCCTCTGCGGCTGATCTAGCTTGCCACAATTTAAACATTCAACAAATTCACAATTTGACAAAACTGGAATGGTCACCCCGAAAACGGTCACGAGGAGCCTGATCGGCCACAGCCCCATCAAAACCAAAACGCCAAGTTTTATAGCTACGACCATGCTCACCGGAAATTCAATAAAGTCATATAGTATGTTCTGGGAATACACTCAGGGACTATTTCAAACCACTACCATATTTGTACCTAAATTTCAATATTCATGAAAGTTCCATCCGTAACGACTCAGGGTTTTGGAACATGGACGTGCAGGAACTTGAATAACTTCATACAAATTATACCATGAACAATTGATAAAAGTTCACTCAGATTTGAACTGTCTGCACAGCGCTATATTATTCACGCTAACACGGTACATCCAATACATTCTCTCCCTATCAGTGCTACACATCGCCTCATTCGTAGATATTGGGCAGGATGCTCGCCCATTCTGGCTTATTATTTCGAGACAGATTGGTACAGACTTCGTCCATAATTACAGCTCTCCCGCCACTGTCAACAATATTTTTCCCAAATAGCATCATCGTATGGTAACTGATCGAATGCATCGATCTCTCACTTCAATCACATTACCCTTAATGCAGATACCTGAAACCTGAATACTCAAAAGTCCACATGCAATTTATACATTAACAAAATCATCAAAACAAATCCCGTAGCAGCCTCGCACACAAGCCGCTGTCCTTCTAGCAAAAACTAGAGATTGCAGGCAGAAACGAACCACTGGCCATACATCACCGTATTTGGACCAATGATCACTCATGCATAATTAGTATGGCGGCGAAAATGTAACAAAACACAGCACAAGCGTCTTTGCGGAAGCGCAACGATAGTTTATCTTTGTATCACATACCACAGGCGCTATGAATACCTGTCCAAGTGCAGTAATGGAATTTATTCTGGGGCCAACGTCTTTGCACTGTGCAAGACAAAACACTTCAAGCTTGGAGATCTCGTAGGGCACTCATAATTTCTGAAACAAAAGCTACACAAGAGAGTTTTTGGTAATCGCCTTCGGTGTACAGTAGTAAGGCCACTCTTCCAAATAGATTCTCTGTCCTGGTTTACGGATATTTCTAAACTAGAGTCAGCAGATACTGGATCGATTTTATTTGGTCCGTGCTGCCAAATAAAGGAATCCATACACAACGGTTTCATTATATCTCAAGCAATAAATCTGTGTGCTCAATAAACTTAAACAAGCTCTCAAAGGAGAAGCAATCTACATAACGTCAGATAACCAGGCTGCTTTCACTTGTGAATCAAAGCTAAAATGGGTACCGTAGTATAAGTGAGTCTTAGGCATTTCCTGTGGATACTTGAAAAGCCATAATTCATAGCCTGGAGATATTCATTTCACCCTTGACGATGAACGTTAAAGAGTTATCAGCTCTTAACAAAAGGGACTTTGAATTATGACATGTATCTTTACTAGTCATTGTTCTATAATATACCAAATTTCAGTTCATCAAAATTTTGAAGTGGCTTCCAGACATTCAGTCAAAACATGCTACAGCAGATCTTACTGGTTGTGGTGACAAAAGTCACCAGCGCTTAAAGCCCTTAACCTTATAATGATAATAACAATTTGTAGCTCAGTAAACTTTATCTGCAGTTAATAAAATATTAATCTTTAGCATAGTTTTCCAACATATTTCCACCATTAACTATCTTCACTGAAGATCCCCAGTGAAATTTTAATGTTATAATTTATATTTCGGTACACCATGGTTCTGCACCCGCATCGGTCATATCTGGATAAAAAGTAAGTAACGATATATCAAGTGCCTCAAGGTTGCAGTGTACCTACTCAACGTGTCTGTTAGTTTGCGAAACTTGTACAATGAAAACATTTTACAATCTTTCTTGACATACCGAAACACTTTAAGGAATTTGTATTAGTTCGTTTGTCATTTCACAAATAACTAACTAAATCGCAAACTGGTTGATACTCCCGATCTGTGACTACTTGACCTACATTCAGTTTAATAATATTGTCACGTCGCAGACGATGTAAAGGAGTAGAATCAAGCTACCAAAAATGAAATACTTATTACGTCATACAAGCTCAATGAGAAAACATCAATCAAAATATAACAACTGCCATGAACACCTACTGTAATAAATAATATCTTAAATAACATATATGGAGATCGGTACTCCGGATCATCGGTCATCACAATATCATAAACAACAAACTCGACTTCTTCTCTCGTTTCTCAACAAGCAACTGACCGAATTGCTTTTATTACAACAACAACCCAATTGCCACCAACATAGCTCACAACGATATCTTGAGCTTTGTAATAAAATCTCTTACCAGTATTGGAAGACCGCTTAAAATAAATTCAGTACTCATTACTCACGGTTCTACTTAACCAGCTCTTGTAATTACGTCACCACTCTCCGGGTAGGACACAGACGGAATCCTTGTTACTGGTCAATGCCACTTCACTTTATAATTCACCAACAGAACAAAAACCCACATACAATATTGTGGATCGCAGGCGAATCCCACTTCTGATGTCGCGGGGTAGTATCACTGGCAAACTCTATGTCGACCAACACTATTTCAGAACCACAGCGATAATATAAACGTGATGATCTCAGCGAGGCGGACCTGCACTCACTCCCTGAGCACCGCTACACACTGATTCCATCCAAGCATTATAGCCTAGAATGCTTGACGTTTCGATTACGACAATACAATTAAAAGATTATAAGTGATTCATGTAATACTTGATTCATTAAATGATCGTTACGACATGCTTTGATATTACAATCTCCGACATATATATATATATATATATATATATATATATATATATATATATATATATATATATATATAATATATGAAAGTGATGTTATTAATTGCAATGGTACTGCATATAAATAATGTATATTATAAGGTTACTACAAAATTTGAACTCAAATGAACATTCGAATCAGTATGGAGAGAATTATTCTGAATTAGCAATTTTAACTTCTCGAGTGCTCGACCAATTTCAGTTAGACGTTGTCGATATATTAGGTATTACTTATATTAATTGAAGATAAAAAGTAACAGTAACCTTTAACTAAAATTTTCGAATGCCATGCCACTTATTTTTTTTTACACCAATCACATTTTATTTGAATTTTTCCATTTCATCAGAATTTACATTTTCATCAAACAACAAAAAAAAAATATTGTAACCTTTATATTTTATTTGGTTGAAGTGTAAAAATCTGAGAATTATTATTAATTAAACAAAACGTTTGTTAAACGATAAATATATATTGTAACGTTTTTATTAATTTGGGTATTGTAAATATTAGACAATTATTATTAATTAAAATAAAAATTTATTATAGATATTAAATATAATTAAAAGATGATAAATACAAGGAACACTACGATTAAACAAATATTAAAAATTAATTAAGACTATGATTATTATAAGACACTTAAACACTAAGATTATTTATTTAAACAATATATAGCTCACTTATTTATTTATACAACTATATTTATTTATGTTTACCACTTGTCGACTATCTGTTTATATCACAAACTGTTTAACACGCAATGCTTATTTATATCAGACTGTGTAATGCCTTCGCTAACAGTGCTTATATACTCCGGCATTTGTATTCGAGAACTCACTAGAACACTATTCTAGATATAAACTTAAACACAATAGGTTATATCAACCGCGTAATTAAGCAGGTTCCGACAAGTCTGTTGCGTCATCGCTAATAATAGACACTCGCTCGTCCCTGCGACAGCGGCGGCGACAGCGGCGGGGACAGCGGCGGTCACAGTGGCTGCGACGACGGGCCCTGCACATTACACTGCCCCCTTCTTAAGACTGTTTCGTCCTGGAACAGTTCGTGATGACGAAATCTGCATGCATTACCCTTGGTGCATTTTGAAGTTTTGAAGAAATGACAGTCGATGGTCCGCTCGACTTCTTCTTTATGTCTGTTAGGGTTAAAGCTACAAACGAGAATTTCAACGCCGGTAAAATGGAAGAGGATATCTATCATGTTCCTAACAATGCTCCAATCTAAACAATCTAGACCAAAGCCTAACTTCGGTACGGCTAGCTTCAAAATGTCGTCCCTGCGACAGCGGCGGCGACAGCGGCGTGGACAGCGGTGGTGACAGTGGCGGCGACGACGGGCACTGCACATTACAATATTAAAAGATAACAATGACGATTACTATGATTACATAAATATTAAATACTAATTTAAGACTAAGAATATAATTAATTACTTAAACATTAAGATTATTTATTTATTTACCCAACTGAACTAACTTTTGGGCAGAGCTTCGTCGCTTTTATATAGCTACCTTTTGGAGATCTCTAGAACATTCCACCCGAAAATAACATCGAATACAAAAGCTTCAGGCGACCAGAAATAATTATACAGGTCGAGACTTGTTTGTTTACTCGCCGTGACGATTACGTCATCGCTGAGAATAGACACTTGCGCAGCGCGGCGGTGTTTGCACGTTACAATATAAAACAAATAACAATTTCCTAGTCAAAAGTACTATTCAATTTTAATCACGTCATCAGTTAAGGGTTAGTTCAATATAGACATACAGAAACAGCAAGATCTATATAAATCGGGTTATTACATTTACAGCAATATTACTATATAATTTGCGGGCATGAATTCTTGGATATTTTGAGTACTATTTTCTTCTCCAATGTTCAGTCTCTCTTTTGCAGTAAGTTTTGATATTTATTCGTGTGTTGGTATTGGAATGAGTGGGAGTTTTTTTTTCTGAAATATTAAGAATAAACATATATATATATATATCGATATTTTATTGTCAAATTATTAAATTTAACTATTTATATAAATACTTATCATATAATTTTTTTTCAAAGCTGTTACCAAAAATACTTGTCTTTTGTTGATAACATAAAATTAATGAAAATTATTTAAAAATAATGCTTTATTAAAGAAAACTGAAAGTTTACTCGTTCCGGAACTTTTTCGCTTAATGTGCTCTGTGATTACTTTTTGATTTAGCACTACATCATTGCTGACACGTGATTTTTTGTTCTAAATACGAGATGGTCAAAAGTAATAAATAATTTTTATGGAATGGATATATAATTAGATGAAAATAGAGACATAAAATTTATTTCGAAAGGCTTATAATGTGAAGAACTTTCAATTCTGTATTACTTCCGAAATGAGGATTCGAACAAATCTATAATCTATTGCATTCATATTCTCTTTCCTTGCCATAAATAATATTTCTTGCTTTGTCTTGCAATTAACGTTAACTATTTCCGTAAATTATTCACCAGCAATTATGAATAACACGCATTATTTAAGGAATTCCATTGGTATTATAAGAAGTAACTTCCAGTTACCGCATGGTTATGATATACTGTAAATCATAAGTGAAATAACTTCCAGCATCTGATATTTAATTCCCCGCTGCATAACTCGTGTAGCATACCTAACTCAGAGTTAATTGTACGGGCACTGGGCGATTCATAGACCACAGGTAGCCATCAATTAGAGCTAGATAATACTAGTTTGCATCGACGTGAGATGAACTTAACCCTGTGCCTTCACCAATGCCCTGTATTTGTGGCAGTAATGAGAGGTTTGTCCGGCATTTAATATAAGTTTTTTGTTTCATATATTATGCCGACTGTATTTCATATGACCACCATTTTTTATTTAACTATATATGGTTAGAGGGATTGTACCTGCGGTTTTCAACATTTTTATGTGATAGTACTCAAAGGTGTCTTGAAGACACATATTCATAGGTATGTATTTATATTGTTTCCGCCTTATATGTAGGTACTTTAAATAAATAAATATATATCATAACGGCTTATTTTCCTTTTATGGGTCTGGGTATGCCAATATGCTTTATTTGCATATCTTGATCTTGGTAATCAGGATATACTCTGATCGTCTAATGTGTACCCTTGCCGAGGTTTACCATAAATATACCATCACTGGGATCAGTTTTTTGCTATTGAAAATTGGAAACAGTTTTCAAGTTTTATGTTGCTCGAAGTCGAACCTTGTACATTCATATCACAAACGGCCACCTAACGTAGCTACACAACTCCAAATTTGTACTTTATAATAATATTTGGTACACATTATTAAATATCATGAAAACAAAAAATTAATGTATTAAAATTTAATTCCATTTAATTTTAATTACTGTGAATTTCCCTGTCTAAGGTAGAGGTGGTATCTCGAACTTGCTAAAAGTCATAATATATTTTTGTGATTAAGTACATACGAGGGTCGTCCAGAAAATACCTATTCAATTTTTTTAAAATAGAAAAATCAATTATGTATTTTCAAAAAAATTATACAATTATAGAGGTTAAGTTCAGTCTATCTTTCCACGTAATCCTCTTCCCGGTTAATGTACTTTGTGAGTCAATGGATGAGCTTTTTGATACCTGCGTTGAAGAAGTTTCACGCCAATTTTCTGGCCCATTGTTTGACGGCGTTCTTGACATCTACAAACACCTTTAGAGAGGTTAGAAAATCTGAAGGCGTTAGATCGGGGTTGTAAGCCGGGTGGCTGCATAATGCTCCAACCGAATGAGTCCAAAAGTTGCGTAGTGACATGGGCTCTCATTCCTCTTCTTTTGTTCGGTACATCACTGCTTTTTTTTATTTTTTTAATTAACAAATTACTCCCCTCACCTTACATCTGGCGGTATTGTAAATCGAGACTCTCATTTCAAAACGGTACTCCAACGAATGTTTTGAACCTACTGAGGTAAACGAGTCCACAATGTTCTCCCAACGGCTTGTCTTTAAAAGCAGTGCTGCTAAAGTAATAAAAAAATCCCTCTGAGCGTCAAAGGCTCAGTACTCTTACTGGATGAGTCTCGTATTTAAATATAGCAGACTAACATTTTTACGATATATACAATATATAGTTAACAACTATGAATCTTGTATATACTCGTATACTTGTATATAATTATTACAAATAAAAAATATGCAAATTAATGTTTAATTTTTACTGAAGTAGAATGCATAAGATTGGCAAATAAATGTGAAATAAATATGAATGAATTTAAAATTTATATACAGAAAATTGTGTTAAAACAAATTTATTATATATTAGTCCAGTAAATGAAGGATTTTACTCTACAATAGGTCGGGTAGTTCTGAATTTTTGATATGTTGTATAGAATGGTTAGGCAATGAAAAATCTAATTTTCCACAAATACCCTTTCTCCGCTCCCTCCGCCATCTTGTAAAAACCGCCACCACCTTTTTTGGGAGCTTCATAGCTTCGTTGCTATGAATCATGGAAAAGACCTTTCGTACCAAATTTTTAGGAAATTTCATCCTCTACATGTCGGCAAATAACTTTTTTTCGCTAAAATTCACCAGATAGAAGTTATAGGCGAAAAACTGCTAAAAGTGCTGATTTATGGTGGTTTTGACAAGATGGCGGAGGGAGCGGAGGAAGGGGATTTGTAGAAATTTGGATTTTTCATTAACCAACCATCCTATACAACATATCAAAAATTCAGAATTACCCGACCTTTTGTAAGGTAAGCCCCATTTTCGAACTGTTCGCTGGACTATATATATATATATATATATATATATATATATATATATATATATATATATATATATATATATATATATATAAACAAGAATATGCTGGCTTCATGAATTTATTTTACGTATTGTAAATTTGTTTATCTTAGCTTTGCTTTTGCCAGTATTAAGGTGCCTGTCCACGTGAGAGTAAATTATGAGAGTTGTTCTGGAGACAACCTACAATCATGAGTCTCATGATTGTGATCATGTGAGGGTGTTTTACCTCGAGGTTTACTCTCGCAGGCATTTCAGACAGTAGCCGGAGAGTTACTGTCACAAATTACTCGCAGGACCATGTCCACTGGAGAACGTCTGTAGCTCGTGAACGTCGCATCGCGTTTATTAGTGTCAGAGATTTTATTTAGTTCTTGGGAGAACAAACAATAAATAATTATTTAATCAGATTTTTATCAATGTGCTGACCGAAAGATTGGGAACAAACATTTTCGTGATGTAAACTACGATGTGAACTTTCCATACAGTATACAAAGCATTTAAAAAATAATTTAATGCAGAAATTAAGAGTATACGCGACTCAAGTTGAGCAGACTTTATCTGGTGACCACACATCTCACTAATTTTATGTCACAACGAGTATAGTTTCCTAAATTCTCTAAGAAGTAGCGTTAAAATTTTAGACGAGATTTTAAAAATTTAGCAAGTATTTAAACTTATATTTATTTGTAATGATTCTAAACACTTCCTTTGTTTGAGTATTCCTAGAATTTTGAGACATTGTATACTTTTAGAGAAATAAGGTTAAGTATATTGTTTGTAGTTGCTTGTTAATATAATGACATAAATTTACTATAAATAAGTTAAAAACAACATGAATGCAATATTAGGTCGTTAAGGATTAATTTTCTATTTGTAAATATTGTTGAAATATGGAATTTTTACCAAAATCAACGAAATCCCAAGAGTACTGTTGTTCCAAAATTTCATTCCTTAAACTCGAGAAGTCCCACCCTTCGTTTTACACGTTTCCAAAAAGGTAATTTATAAATAAATATGGCATCGAAGAAATAATTAATTAATTGGAAAACGAGTTACAAATTCAATATTTATTTGTTCCTTACATTTTTATGACGAAGATTACGCATGTGTTGGTAGGTCTAAAATAATATATACAATTATTTTATTATGTATTTATATTTAGGTTAGTAGATACCACGGTATATACATATTTATATTTAGGTTTTATATTTATATTTAGGTTAGTTTCCCGCCTTACACGAACAAGATGTTTTTTATTGCTAATGAGCCAGAATTTATCAATTTTCCAGTAATTTCATGCGGATATTTATTTACGCCGCTCGTTTGTGAGCATAATCTAAAAAGAAGTATTTAATTTTTATCATCTGATTGTTTTTTACTACATGCTAGCATATGTCCAGAATTTAATACTTCTTCATCGTCACAAAAATTTCTGCTTCACACAGAAGCATTTAAATAATTTAATACAACCTTTATTAACAGTCGCATTACTAAAAAACTATTAAATGACTAAATATAGGCATTAAAACAGCAATACATACACAAACTTTAATGCAGAAGTGAACGAAAATTTTAAACCTTCCTCGTTGTGACGTCACGTCACGTGTTAAAAGTTGCGGGAAAAGTTAATTTGAATCGCCTATGCCCACAGGAACAGTTTTAGGCATGTCTACTAAACTAAACTAAAAAAAATTAAATCGTCAAAATACTATTGAAGTGGACTACTATATGCAGAATATAATGCTGATTCCAAAAATGTAAAAATATACAGGCTGTCCCATTTAAAATAACAAAGTTGGTGACAGCACAATGTAAATGGAACATTCTGTATAATGCAAAATATTATTAGGTTTGCAATAATACTATAGCCGCAATCAAACAAATACAGCCAGTTGCCACACCTGTATATTTATATGGTTTCGGAAATTGTGTAATTTTCGTTGAACCTCTCCTACAGTAAAATTATTGAATTTTGATGCAATATTAGAACGCACTTCATTTTTCAATTCTCTATTGCCATATTCTTCACATTTTATAGTCCAAAGTATAGTCATAGTTCTGAGAGTACTGGCCCAATGTTTGACCTTGTCCACTTGAGAGCAAGCAGTCAGGAATCTACTATCGGCAAGTTTTACGTTACTGCCTGCAAGTTACTCTCAGGAGCGTGTCCACTGGCGAGTACTGCTCTCGAGAGTTTTACTTTCACGTGGACAGGCACCTGCAGTCTGTGGGTGAGTAGTGCAGTTCAAAGTAAAATAATTTGTGACAGTCCTTTTTGAGTGTTTCCACTATTTTGGTAGATAATGAAGCGACTACCCAGTTACAACATATATTTTGAAGTAAAAAATATGTAGAATACGAAGGATGTGATCCCTGATCAAGAGAGAAAGACAAATAAGTGTTTTCAAAATTAGTATTTGTGGGGATTCAAAATTAATGCATAATAAGTTATACGGTTAAACCGTTACACACTAACATTTTTTTAAATGCAAAGCATTCCCGTAAAACTAGAAGAAAATGAAAATGCCTGTTAATGGTTAAACAAGCCATAAGTTATTGAAATGAAAAATTTAGTAAAACCACAAAATAAAAAAGTATATTTTTTGTTGGACAAATAATCTAGGAAGAAACATTATACCTTTTTTAAAATTAGAAGTAAAAAAAACTATGTGGCAGGTGTAACGCTGGGCAACTAGAATTTTTGGGATTTCGAGTATTGCGTGTTGGTAATAACCAAGCATCCCTTGAACTGCTTCTAACATCTTACAACCCCCAGAAATAGAGGTGAGTGTTCGTGAGATTATGATTACACTTGTTAAAGAGCGGATGTGGCAAAAAAAGAGATTGCATGAACGAAGAGCCGACAAATATTTATCTCGGTATGTCTGCATCATTATGGAATATAACGCATATTTTATTCAGCCTAATTGGCTGCTTATTGGAACCAAATACTTTCTTTGCTCATTTTTAAAAATGTTTTTCAGCTGATGAGAATATCAAATACTGTAATAAATATCATATTACTAACGTTTGCAAAAATGCAAGTATTTGGAATCACTTCAAAATTAATTTAAAATACTTTTAGAAAATATAAAAATCTATATGAGTGTATGTCGTAGACACATTGTAAAACCCGTCTTTTAATAAAACGTCCAGATATTTTATATAACGTGCGTGAAACGCAATCAGATTGTCAAACCTTCGTTGATTTAGCAAAGTTATACAATCTGGCTAGTCGTCTAGGCGTTTTATAAAACGACGTACATCTTAAATAGCTAGTAAATTTCTCTAAATACAACAACAGTAACCTAACGCACAACAGGCACGTTTGGGAAATTTGAACCGAGTATAGGCATACGACTAGCCAGATTGTAAAATAAGTCAACGAAGTTTTGACACTCTAGCCGTGTTTCACCTTCGTTTTATAAAACGCTTAGGCGTTTTATTAAAAGTTAAAAGATGAGATTTACAAGCTGGATACGATATAAACATTATTCCATTTTTACTAATTACTATTTAGGACCAAGAATGAGGGGAATCCCTGAGACACGCGTGCAACTTAATTTTTCTTACAGGTTACAGATAGTAAACATGCGGTACGGCATTCATATATTAACCTCTACTCGAATTTGGGAAATTTTTATTTTAGTTGTAATTTGGAAGCGCTACAGTGCAGCAAGCAACACTAAAATGAAGTTTTACATTTATAGTTTTATTTAATTGGAAAGCAATATGTCCATAAGTTTAATTCATTATAGGACACTTTCTACATCTAGCTTATATGAGATTCGAACCCGGAACCATTCATCTGCAGCCCCTGCGCTACCTATGTCGACATTTTTTTATAAATTTATTTTATTATTCTTTTTATTTTTGTTGTATTTTATATTAATGTATTATTTTTTTATTAATACAAGATGAATGAATTTTTTTTAAGTAAAGTAAGTACTTGAAAAAGTAGTTACAATTTCAATTACTATTCAAAAATAATTAGTAATTTAATTATTTTTTCTATAATTATTTTTAGTACTTAATTCAATTATATTTTAGTAAAAGGATTGTATTTGTAATTGTACTTAATTACTTTTTATATTTCGGTCAGACAAAATTCGCAACACATAATACACATATTTTTAATTTTAATAATTCTACTCGTACTAGTTTTTTAATGTACTATTTTAAATCCAATTTTCCCAGCTCTGAGTATGCATAAGAAATGTAAAATTTATATCAAAATTGTTATATTTTAACGTACCTCTTTAAACAAAAACCGCATGTATAAATTACTTAAAAATAATATTGGTTATTTGCATGGCCGGATTAAGACACCCGTGCCCCCTAGGCTTATGACGAATTTTTTTTAGCTCCAGCCTCGTTGCTGTTAATATGAAAGAATTGGGCGCTCCCTAAAATCTGTGCGCCGTAGGCTGCAGCCTATTGGGTAATCTGGCCCTGGTTATTTGTAAAATTGATCGATGAAGCTGTCGATTTTTATTAGTTGCTTTAATTTAATGCTACCATCTACGATTCGCATTGTTTGATACAATGGTTATACTCACTATACTATCGTACAATTGGGGAGAGGCAGTAAAACGGGTGATTTTGAAAAGGGCGACGCTGTACAAGTAATGTAAAGAGGGGATTTTTGAAGTCATCATCGCATTCCTCGACTTAAACCATTTCAGTAGTAACCATGGAACCTTGGGCTAACCAAAAATGCGCGTTCGCCGTAAATGTGTATTATCAAAACGGTAGTTATGTAGCCGCATTGCCGCTGCCGCCCAGCGTCGTTTTCGCACTGAATTCCCGATAAATCGTAATCGCCCAGTACCTTTCGCGCATGCTATTAAAGTGTGGGTTGAAAATTTCGAAAACGCTGATTCAACAAACAAAAGAAAAGGCTGGAAAAGGAGAACAGAGTGCGAACTCCCGAGAATAGCGAAAGTATTGGAGTAGCAGTTGGAATAAGCTTCCTTTCAGATATTATTTATAAAACTTAAATAATGAAAAATACTTTTCTTAAATGCTTTTTAACACCGCCGATGCCGGTCCCAAGTCCGTATGAAAAAAGAGGAGGGGGAGGAGTAATAACCTCGAAAAAAAAAAACTGGATTCAACTGGCCCGGTTGATGGCACCCAGTAAGGGCCCCTGCCTAGGGTACAGGGTGAAAAACGGTCAACGGCTACGAAGGCGGAAGACGTATCAACTCAACGGCGGAATAGGCGAAAGAACCAACATGGGGGAGACGGACCTCCTTAGTTATAGCTAACAATCAGTCTAGGGGAAGAATACCCTGATATAAAATCACCGGGCCCTCCAAGTTGGGGGTTGAGCGTCGGGCTAACAGCCCTACCTCGGAAAAAACTGTTGTTACGAAAACTCAAGAAGAAATAGCCGGACCGATCCAACGACGACGACTGAGCAAACGTAAAAGGGCAAACGATTTGAAATTATGCACATTGAATGTTAGATCGCTATACAGACCAGCAGCTATGCGATTACTATTGGATGAACTAGATATATACAAAACCGGCATCTGCGCAATACAAGAAGTAAGATGGTTAAAGAATAACATAATTGAAAAACGCAGACATACAGTTTTCTACAGTTGTCACGAAAACAAGCACATACAAGGAACAGGCTTCATAGTAAATAATAAAATAAAAAATCTGGTAATACACTTCAGTGCTGTAAACCCACGACTATGCAAGTTAAGACTGAAAGAAAAGTTTTTCAACTACACTATTATAAATGTATACGCACCCATAGAAGACAGTGATGACGAAGATAAGGATGCTTTTTATGAAAAACTAGAAGCAACCTATCATAAAAGCCCAAGAAATGACATCGAAAACATCATTGGAGACCTTAATGCAAAAATAGGACGAGAACACCTTTACAGGCCCACAATAGAAGGGTCTAGCCCACATGAAGAAACCAACGATAATGGAATGGGGCTAATATATTGCGCAGCATCACTAAACATGGTCATCGCAAGTACCTATTTCCTACATAAGAAGATACAAAATACACGTGGGTCTTCCCAGACCGACGAACCTCAAATCAAATCGTCCACATGCTAATTGATGCCAGACACTTCTCTAACGTAATGGATGTAAAAAGCAGAAGAGGCGCGAACATAGATTCGGATCATTTCCTCGTGGAAACAACATTACGCGCAAGAATATCAAACATAAAAAAAGGAAGAGGGAAGAGAGAAAAGAAATTCAACATAGTAGAATTGAAAAACCCAGAAAGAACGGATGCTTTTAGAGAAGAATTAGATAAAGTCCTACATACCCAAAACCTCACTGACGTAGCTAACACGGACGCTTATTGGGAACTAGGCAAACAACTAATCACGGAAACAACAATAAACATATTTGGCAGAGAGCAACAACAATGTATAAACACGGAGTGGTTTGATGAGGAATGTGCGGAGATAACTAAGGAAAAGAACAAAGCATACACAAAGATGCAGCAATCTCGCCGCACGAGAAGGCAAGAAGAACTATACAAAACGTTAAGAAAAGAAGAGAAAAAAATACACAGGAAGAAGAAGAATAAATACCTAGAAAAACATCTACAAGAATTAGAAGAACTAAACAGCCAACAGGAATGCAGAAAATTATATAAAGAAGTTAGCAACAGCCGGAGAGAATTCAAACCAAGAATATCCATATGCAAAAATAAAGAAGGTAACATCTTAAGTGACAAAGAGGAAATACTAAACAGATGGGCAGAATATTTTGAAGAGAAACTAAATCCAAGTTCACTCGCAACATACCAATACATCCAACAAAATGAACAGCAGGAGGTAAGCGAGCAGGATGACCGAGAAAAAAATGAACCTACATATGAAGAGGTTAAAGAAGCAAACTACGAAATGAAGAACAACAAAACCCCGGGAACAGATAACTTGCCCGCAGAACTATTTAAGCATGGGGGAGATCAACTTCACAATTTTATGTACGAACTAATCGCATCAATCTGGCAGACAGCAAATATACCTAAAGAATGGCATTCTGGTGTCATAATGGCGACGAATTCTAGAGGAGGCCAAGACCTGTGATTGGTTGTAGCGCCAGAGATGATGATAAATGCTTTTTACGTACTTTAAGGTGATATAAATAAATTTGTTAAAATGAAATATTGCCTATTTACAGTTATTTTAAAATCGCCCGTTGCTCTGCCCTACCCCGTATTTATTGAATTCATGACTTGCTTTGATCAGTGGTTAAAAGTGCATAAAACTGTTTTCAACTCCTAGATAGATGGGACATTTTGCAATATACGTATTTTGTCTTAGTTAATAGTGATTCTCTGACTGATAGATTTATAAATATCCGAGTTCCGCGGGCGGGGTTGTGTGCGGTAGGTATTATGCAGCTTCATCACTATGTTTCTTCAATCACTATTGGACTTCCAAATTATCAAGCGTTGGCGCTGACAACAAAAGTTAAAATCATGACCAAAGGTACACTTTTTACTGGCTACCATAAGAGTAGTATTACTTTCAGAGTAATTTTATAGGTTTCTTGAGTTATTTTGTATTTTAACTTTTTTTTTTATTAATTTCTGTAGAGTTTAGTTTAAGGTTTTCCGTAGTTGTAGTTTTAGTAATACATTTATTAATATTTACATTTAATAAGGATAACTATACTTCATTTCATATTTATTATTGACAAAGTTTGGCTCTCAAGCACCATCTACTATTTTCTTACGCGAATTGAAGTATAGTAAGTAGTTGTAGGTTAACAATATCTTCATATTAGTTTTTTATATTAGCTATTCTCATTGCTCTTGATTTATTTATACTTGTAACAATAAATGAAAGGTTTTAGGAGAAAACTATGGATTTCACAAAAATATCGAAATTTAGATATTTATGGGAGTTGAGTAACTTAACGAATACTATCACAAGGTATGTCCAGTCAACAACAGTTCTATGCTTGCCTTGTAATTCCAATTTGGCAATAATTATTATCGCGCGTGACATTCACTGTTTTCTCCCGTCAAATATTAATAGTTATATGAAATAAATTGTAAAGTTTATTTAAATTTGTAATTGGGTATTGTAAGTATTTTAGATATTGGTTATTTAAATCTGGCTCACATTACATTACAACTGTTTCCCACGTAGGGAACAAGTGGCTCCTTATTGACCAACAAAACAAATGCGAGTGCGAGAATTGAATATAAAGAAACGAATAGGGTTTTTGCTGGGCTTGGCGGTGTTCACGTGTGTTCGGCAGCGGGACGAGGACAGATAACGCATCTCCTGCGCAAGGTACACAAAGAGATCACGGAGACCGCCTCCGCTGATAACATCTGCCGGCTGGGCGGGCTCGCACTGCATTGCGCTGCGACGCATACAAGGACCAAGCAAGAGATGCTACTGTCCAGTCCACAGTGGCGTGCTAATCGTAATAAGTAACTTATTTTGATTAAATACAGATGGAAATTATATGTCATGTTTAATTCGCATGTCCATATCTTTACGCGTGCATGAATTATTTTTGTAACATGGTTTTTGAAATATAACAGTATCGATAACGAAATACTAATATTACGAAATTATAAACACTTTTATTAAATATAATACAATACTTTTTATAAATTAACTTGACAAGTCACAAGATTAATTAATTATGACAACTGTGATTCTTTTATTATTTTTTATGTCTACTACGTTTTTAGTTTTATTAATATTACTGTTTTTATACTGCAAAAAAATATATGAACTATCAAATGCTTATTCAAATTTAAATCAAATTTCAGTCAATATTTTTTTTTTTTTGTAATGCAGACATGCAGTACAGAACAGCAAGTTTTTTACAAATAGGAACTTTGCATTTATGGGAATGCAGACTATGTAATTTGTGGCCTTGATTTCTTAGACATTAAGAGTACCTACTTTAATGTTTTTTTTTTCTTGAATCTACAACAAGTTTGGTACCCAATTGTGTATTGGAGCCGGAACTGTTCGGGACGCCGATCCGTAACTTTTATGGTTGCCAGTGGCAGAATGCCATTCTAAAACATTTTCCTCAAATATTTTGAATAAAATTAAATATTAAGAATTTATTGTCATTCAATTAAATTGAAAATGAAAATAGTATCGTTTTTTTATCAAATTTAAACTTTATGTTTCGGACTTTTTTGTTGAAGGTGACCATTTCAATCTAATACTTATTGATTTAGCAACACCAGTGTTAACTTCGCTCCAATCTGCCTTTCAGGAGGAGAAAAATGAAATTTTGGTATATGAAGTGCCCGTCACATTGGCTCGAAGATGTGATTTTGATCTAAATTATTGAAATATTAAAAAATTATACACATGAATTTACTTGGAAAAACGGACATACAGACTTATTTAAATAATGATGAGGGGACTGGGGTCAAAATGACACAGCATATAAAGCGACGTAAATTTCTTACATTATTTTGTCAAAAGATTTGCACGAGGGAATTCTAGGCAATGAAAAAGCAGATGAAATCACAAAAAAGGCCATATTACCGTATTATGGAACTGAAACGTCTTGTAGAATTTTGAAAAGCCATATAATAGAGATCAAAATTGGCAGGAGTCAATAATAGCCTCATACAGGAGAGACATTCCGGGCTTTAGTCAGTTGAAGAAATTTATTTCACTCTCGTCGAAAACGCAAAAAAGCTATTAATTCTCTGCAAAAAGAACCTTAGGACTATGGCAGACATCTTTACTGATCATTGTCCTCTGAATATATGTATGTTAGATTGGTATAGCTGAAAACAGTACCTGTCAGCTCTGCGAAGAGGACGAAGAAACTTTGGAACACAGGGTATGTGCATTTCCACTTAATCCATCTAGGTAAAAGGCACCTTACGCCAAATGAGATCGGGAAACTATGACTTCTGGAGCTAGCTTCATGAAAATTCTGGAATTGCTTCCAAAAGCTTAAAGCTTTCAACTAAATAATAATAATAATAATAATAATAATAATAATAATAATAATAATAATAATAATAATAATAATAATAATAATAATAATAATAGTAATATTATTTTTAATAATAATAATAGTAATAACAATAATAATAATAATAATAATAATAATAACAATAATAATAATACGACGGAAATAAAATTACACATAAATAATTTGTTAAAAGACGATATATTGAAATGACTGCCTGGTTTTATTATCTCTGTTTAAAGAGTACCTACCTGTATTAACTTCACTGTCACATACATAATAAAAACACATGCTGGAAATTTTATTTAGGGCTTTTCCAAATAACTTTTCTTCAATTTAGTATTTTCTTTTTTAAAACGTTACCACTATTAAATAGAAATGATAAGTAGACAGTGACAGTTATCTGACAGTTACCTACATTTGAGATCTGAACAGAATAAAACAAGGAGTTTTGTTTAAAAGCCTAGGCTCCGAAATTTAAATTATATATTAATTTATAAAATATATCTGTCAGTTACATGCAATTGAGATATGAAATGTGTAACCAAGGATTTAAATTATAGATAATTTTATAAATTTGCCCATAAAATATATAGAAAAAGTATTGCTGCAATCCTATAGAAAATTTAATAATCTTTATTTTGAGCTGACGTAAAGTGTTTCCGATTATCCGATTTACACCAAAATCTAATGGTTTCTTTCCATATTAGAACCAGGTTGAAATACAAGGTTTCAAAAAATTTAAAATAATAGTATTTGAGTTAGAGCGGAGGATCCACACATACATACACTCAGGCATCATTGTGAAAATATTAAAATCGGATTCTAAGGACCTTAATACGTGCTCATTTACCAAAATCTCGATATACAATTTTTAGTACGATCCCTATACCTCCTTTACTAAGGGTAGCGGAGAGTAAAAATCTGATGTGGCCAACACAATACCTCCTGCCATTTAAATCTTATTAATTTAAATATAGGTACATACTTACATATTTATATTGGAAACAGAATTAAGTTCCATTCCATATAACTATGGTTCTATTTACTATTTTCTTTTTAAAACGTTACTATTATTATACTTCGTTTCACGTAAGAAAATAGCGTTGGTTTAGATAGGGATATAAATTCTGCGCTTTGATTGGTCAGAAAGCAAACCTAGTTCACAAAAACGAAAACAATTGTTTTACCTGTCAGTTATCAAATAAAATCTACAGAATTAAATGATGTTTAACCATGCTTTGTTGTAATTATTAATATTCAGGTCCTATACATATTTACAGATAAAAATATTTATTATTGACAAAGTTTGGTTTCACGAATGTAAATTATTTATTTTATGCATGTAAAAATGATCACTTCTCAAGCGCTATTTACAATTTTCTTACGTGAAATGAAGTATAATTTGAAATAAGTTCTTTGACAGTGACACTTATCTGTCAGGTACATATATTTAAAATATAAACTGTGTAATCAAGAAGTTGTGTTTGTTTAAAGCGTAGGTTCCGGAATTGAAATTATAGGTAATTTTTAAAATTTATCCTTAAAATATATAGAAAAATCTGATTTGGCCAGCACAATACCTCCCGCCGTTTAATTTTTATTAATTTGAATTTACATACTTACCTACATAAATTTACTTAGGTTGGAAACTGAATTAAGTTCCATTCTATGTAACGATGGTCCTATTTATTGTTTTCTTTTTAAAACGTTACGATAATTATCTAATGGGCTCCTTGGATATTAGAAGAAGGTCGAAATACAAGGTTTCGAAATTTTCCGAATAATAGTATTTGAGATAGAGCGGAAGATCCACACATGCACACAGACATCGTCGTGAAAATGTTAAAATTGGATTCTAGCGACCTTAAAGTGTGTTCATTTATCAAAATCTTGATATACGTTTTTATTTTAGCACGATCCCTATACCTCCCTTACCAAGGGTAGCGGGAGGTAAAATGAGTAATTTTTGAAACCTATGTTTATAATGTGGATGCAATATTTTACTTTTAATTGTTAGTAGGTAAGTCAACACTTTAAGTAAAGATGAGAAAATTAGACCTAAACCTCAAAATGAAAAAAATAATTGTGTGTATGGTTGTAAAAATGTTAGTCACCATAAACTTTATCAAAAATTAAAATGTATTGCTCTTAAATAGATTATCTTAATAGAAAACGTAAAAAATTGGAAATTTAATGGTGGATTTGTTAATAAATTCAGTTAAGTGTGCAATTCAAATTAATGTCATTAGGTATTTATATGGTTACTGATTTCCGTGGTTTTTCCATAATAAAATTTTCCTTGATGTAGACTTGGTATGCTTGATATTATTCATATGACTATTAAATGGAGTTAGTATGAAACATTATTACGTTAATATATAATTTATTGTAAACTATGTATAATTTGCATACTTAATTACTCAATAATTATTTTTTCCCATAAAGTACTTTATAGTTCTTTTCATAACTAATGAATATCGAGAATATCTATATATCTCTATCTTATAATAAATTCCTTTATTTTATTAATAAATTATAGAGGTACAGGATGCAACGAATAGTGAATTGATCGGATACCGGATAGGTACCTGAATGAAAGTGTCCTTTTCTTTATAAAATATGTTTATTTCCAAAAAATGTACATTTCGGTTACTCTGGAACCATTATCAGTAGTATATTACAGGAGCAGGCAAAATATACAGGCTAGAACAAATTTGAACTCCTTATATGAAATCTTTCTTATTATGCACGCTTCAGAAAATTGATGTAGGTCTTTATGGGCCAACTTTTAAGACAACATTAATAGGCACTACAAGATTTTTCTATCATCTTTAGTCTTTGAGAAAAGAAATTGTTTAGATAACTTCCATACAGGTATTGTCTTTGATCAAAAAATTCGGTGGTGAGTTTTTGATGAATAAGCACGTTTTAGGGTCCCTAGAATACGATTTTACTATTTTTACGATGATGTCTGTCTGTGTGTGTGTGTGTGTGTGTGTGTGTGTGTGTGTGTGTGTGTGTGTGTGTGTGTGTGTGTGTGTATGTATGTATGTATGTATGTGTGTATGTGTGTATGTGTGTCTGTGTGTGTGTGTGTGTGTGTGTGTGTGTGTGTGTGTGTGTGTGTGTATGTGTGTATGTGTGTGTGTGTGTGTGTGTGTGTGTGTGTGTGTGTAACAAAATTTTCGTCTACGATAACTTTCATACTACAATTCTAAAAATTATAGTTCTTTCGTATTTCTCTTCGTTACATCCATGTGAAGAGCTGATTAGATTTTGGTTAGAATTGGACAACCGGAAGTACCCTCATTTGAAGATTTTAACAGTTTTTCTTGAAAAAAACTATAAATATCATTTTTTCACTTTTAATGTTATTATAAAAATTAAAGAAAATTTCAGTCTCTATACGATTTGACTGCATTTTATACTTAATATTAAATGGATATAGAGTTAAAAAATCTGATGTGGCCAGCACATTACCTTCCGTCAGTTATATGAGGTATTTACGAAAATTCTACTGGTGAACTGTTACAGGTAAACAGCTTTTTATCAGGTTATAGCTACCGGAATCGATATTTTAAGAACGCAAGTGGTAAACAGGGTAGATCCATAACTTATGAAAAAATTTGAAAATTTAAAACAGGTTAGAAATTTGACGTAGTTAACAAACTGAGCAGAGTCCTACTTTGAACACATTTCCACTTTCGCTTTGCATCACTACCTTTTTTGAGATTAGTATCCTCATGAATCCGGTAGATGAATCTGGTAGATATTGAACAATTTTCGAACACAGTCGGTAGATGCGGTATTTACCGGTAGAATTTTCGTAAATGCGTATTTATTTTCTATAAATTTCATACAGAAATTTCCTTGCAAAAGATTATAAATTTCTTGTATGTACATTACCTTTCGACAGTTGTATGTATTTTATACAAATTCCATACAGAAAGTTTCGAGCAAATATATTACGAATATGTCAATTGCACTTGACACTGACATCTTTCAATCAGAATTTTCTTAATATAGTAGCTGTTTCTAGCATAGCTGGCTAATTTATGAAATTTAATTTCTTTATAATTTTATAACTCTATATCCATTTAATATGAAGTATAAAATGCAGTCCAATCGTATGGAGAATACAATGTTCTTTAACATTTATAATAACATTAAATGTGAAAAAATTATATTTAACATTGTTTTTTCAAGAAAACTGTTAAAATCTTCAAATGAGGATACTTCCGGTTAACCAATTATAACCAAAATCTAATCAGCTCTTCACATGAATGCAACGAAGAGGAATACGAAAGAATTATAATTTTTGGAATTGTAGTATTAGAGTTATCGTAGACGAAAATTTTGTTACACACACACATCCACACACACACACAAACACACACACACACACACACACACACACACACACACACATACACACACACACACACACATACACATACACACACACACACACACACACACACACACACACACACACACACACACACATACAGACATCATCGTAAAAATAGTAAAATCGTATTCTAGGGACCCTAAAACGTGCTTATTCATTAAAAACTCACCACCGATTTTTTTGACCAAAGACAATACCTTCCTTACCTAAAGGTGACGGAAGGTAAAAATTATAAAGGAATTAAATTTCATAAAGTAGCCATAGTTATGGAAACAACTACTATATTAAGAAAATTTTGATTGAAAGATGTCAGTGTCAAGTGAAATTGACATAGTGTGTTTCTTATAATTTTACTGGAAATATAGGATCTTTTGCTATAAATTTTCTGTATGGAATTTGCATAAAATACATGCAACTGCCGGAAGGTAAAGTACAAGAAATATAATCTTTAGCAAGGAACTTTCTGTATGAAATTTGTACAATATACATAGAACTGACGGAAGGTAATGTGCTGGCCACATCAGATTTTTTGTATTAAAACTGAATAAATTCTGCACAATAACAATATTTTTTAAATGGGAACATATGTTGAAGCAAGTCTCATCTTTTTGCTTATTTTATAAGCTTTTCAATGATGTATGAAAACCCTTCATATTTACCTCCCGCTACCCTTAGTAAGGGAGGTATAGAGATCGTGCAAAAAATCGCATATGGAGATTTTGATAAATGACCACGTATTAAATTCTCTAGAATCTGATTTTAATATTTTCACGATGATGTCTGTGTGTATGTATGTGTGTATGCATGTGTGTATGTATGTGTGTATGTGTGGATCCTCCACTCTAACTCAAATACTATTATTCGGAAAATTTTGAAACCTGGTATTTCGACCTGGTATTTTGACCTGGTTCTAATACGAAAAAAACACTTTACTTGAAGCTTAAAATACCTTTAAATGTTATGTTTTCGAAATTTATGTTATTATAAAAATTAAAGATTATTAAATTTTCTTCAGGACTGCATTAATAGTTTTTACCTTACGTCACCTTTAGGTAAGGAAGGTATTGTCTTTGGTCAAAAAATTCGATGATGCGTTTTTAATCAATAAGCACGTTTTAGGGTCCCTAGAATACGAATTTATTATTTTTACGATGATGTCTGTATGTGCGGATGTGTGTGTGTGTGTGTGTGTGTGTGTGTGTGTGTGTGTGTGTGTGTGTGTGTGTATGTGTGTGTGTGTGTGGATGTGTGTGTGTGTGTGGATGTGTGTGTGGATGTGTGTGTGGATGTGTGTGAGTGGATGTGTGTGTGGATGCGTGTGTGTGTGTGTGTGTGTGTGTGTGTGTGTGTGTGTGTGTGTGAGTGTGTGTGTGTGTAACATAATTTTCGTCTGCGATAACTCTATTACTACAGTTACAAAAATTATAATTTTTTCGTATACTTCTTCGTTACATCCACATGAAGAGCTGATTAGATTTTGGTTACAACTGGTCAACCGGAAGTACCATCATTTTAAGATTTTAACAGTTTTTCTTGAAAAAACTATGTTAAATATAATTTTTTCACATTTGATGTTATTATAAATATTAAAGAATATTTTATTCTCTATACGATTTGACCGCATTTTATACTTAATATTGTATTTATAAAGAGTTAAAAAATTATAAAGAAATTAAATTTCATAAAGTAGCCAAAGCTATGGAAACAGCTACTATATTAAGAAAATTCTGATTGAAAGATGTCAGTGTCAAGTGAAATTGACATAGGGTGTTTATCTTATAATTTTACTGGAAATATAGTATCTTTTGCTTTCTGTATGGAATTTGTATAAAATACATACAACTGCTTTAAGATAATGTACAAGAAATAATAATAATAATAAATCTTTTATTTCTGCAGATACATTACACTGTATATAGAAAACGTCACAAAATAATAATTTTCTGTATGAAATTTGCATAAAATACATGCAACTGCCGGAAGGTAATGTATAAGAAATAGAATATTTAATTTAGCAAGGAACTTTTCGTATGAAATTTGTGCAAAATATATAGAACTGACGGAAGGTAATGTGCTGGCCACATCCGATTTTTTCTATATATTTTATGGATAAATTTATAAAAATACCTATAATTTAAATCCCGGAGCCTACGCTTTAAACAAACAGCATACACAAATTCTTGGTTACACAGTTGTGACGCCACATCTCAAATGTATGTAACTGACTGATAAATATCAATGTTAAAGAACTAAACCATAGTTATATGGAATGGAACTTAATACAGTTTCCAGCATCAGTAAATATGTTTACCGGTTTCAGGATATTATTCCATTGTTTACATGTACAAAAGTAGGCCGGTAACTAAGTAACAACTATCTGTATGGTAATATTACCGTACTGGCTTGTCAACAACGGTCTGCAAAATGAAAGTAAAATAAAATGAAAATATAATGCTCTTCATTAATACATATAGATAACGTTAGCCTATCGTTCTAAATACGGTCTACTTTATTCTAAATTAATAAACATGTGGAACAAAGCACATACTTAATTTGAATATTTGTCAAATTGACATAATATGTCAAAATAATTGTTCTGTTAACCATAGCAATCTGAAAGTAGCATTAATGAGAGAATTTCAAAAAAGGTATTTATCAATAATGTCTTAACTTTCTGAAACCGATAAACTATTGAACAAACAACGGATGTTATTAATCATAACAAACCTTAGATGTCTTAAAATCCTTGCTCTACGAGCTCGGATTTCAAACCGACATTTTCGGCAGTTATGATATACGTAACATTCCTAGGTATGCTAATACCTATTACCGGTTTCAGGATATTATTCCATTTTCCATTGTTTACATGTACAAAAGTAGGCTGGTAACTAGGTAATAACTGTATCTGTATGGTAATATTATTACCATACTGACTTGTCAACAACGGTCTACAAAATGAAAATAAAATAATATGAAAATATAATAGTCTTCATTAATACATACAGATAACGTTAGCCTATCGTTCTAAATACGGTCTACTTTGTTCTAAAGTAATAAACATGTGGAACAAAGCACATAATTTGAATATTTGTCATATTGACATATGTCAAAATAATTTTTTTGTTAACCATAGCAATCTGAAAGTAGCATTAATGAGAGAATTTCAAAAAAATGGTATTTATCAATAATGTCTTAATTTTCCGAAACCGATAAACTATTGAATAAACCACGGATGTTATTAATCATAACAAGCCTTAGGTGTGTATATGTGTGTGTGTGTGTGTGTGTGTGTGTGTGTGTGTGTGTGTGTGTGTGTGTGTGTGTGTGTGTGTGTGTGTATGTGGGTGTGTGTGTGTGCGTGCGTGCGTGCGTGTGTGTGTTTGTGTGTGTGTGTGTGTGTGTGTGTGTGTATGTGTGTGTGTGTGTGTGTGTGTGTGTGTGTGTGTGTGTGTGTAACGGTAACTTCCATACTACAATTCTAAAAATTATAATTCTTTCGTATTTCTCTTCGTTACATCCATGTGAAGAGTTGATTAGATTTTGATTAGAATTGGACAACCGGAAGTATCCTCATTTGAAGATTTTAACAGTCTTTCTTGAAAAAACTATGTCAAATATCATTTTTATTTCACATTTAATGTTATTATAAATATTAAATCATATTTTATTCTCTATACGATTTGACTGCATTTTATACTTAATATTAAATGGATATAGAGTTAAAAAATTATAAAGAAATTAAATTTCATAAAGTAGCCATAGCTGTGGAAACAACTACTATATTAAGAAATTTCTGATTGAAAGATATCAGTGTCAAGTGAAATTGACATAGTGTGTTTGTCTTATAATTTTACTGGAAATATAGGATCTTTTGCTACAAATTTTCTGTATGGAATTAGCATAAAATACATGAAACTGCTGGAAGGTAATGTACAAGAAATAGAATCTTTAGTAAGGAACTTTCTGTATGAAATTTGTACAAATTACATAAAACTAACGGAAGGTAATGTGCTGGCCACATCAGATTTTTTATTTTGATTCTACATCTTTAGTTTTAACATGTACAAAACACGAATTATTAAATTTTTCAGGTGAAATTTTTTATTTTATTAAGAAATAAATCAAAAAATCAACTACAGATCAACAGATCATCATTTGTTTGCTGCTATATCATGGAGAGAATAAAGGTATTCAAAGACACAGTACAATTTACATTATACATAGTATGTTCGTGAAATAATTTTAGTTTACACTTGTTTTACAAGAAACTTTCTGTATGGAATTTAAATAAAATATATACTTGTATTCAGAATATCTCGACCAGCTCGCAATGTCACAATTTCAATTTTTTATATTTTTTATTTTAAGTGTAAAACCAAAGATGTCTAGGATAACGTGTTCAAGATGGAGACCATTTTATCGGTGTATTATTTATCCTGTTATAAATACACGAGTCACAAAATATAGATGTAGATAATTTTGCAGTTTTTTTAACTTTGATAACAACTTCCAAAAATGAAATGATACTAGATTTTGGTTTACACCTCAACAGCATTTTTCTTTAGAATAGCAATGTTTTTTGTTTGACAGTTATAATTGTTATATAGACGTCATAGTAAAAAGGTACATTAAATAAAACAGAATTTTGGACATCCATTATCTTTTATTATTTATCTTCAAAATTAAAATACCTCCGAAACAACTGAGTTTATCATGTTTTAGCAAGAGTACCTTTTTGTGTATTTTTGCATAAAAAACTAAAGTTTAAAAACGTTCTTGACTTCCCTATATGAGACGCCTCTGGTTAAGTTACTGAAATAAAAGAAAGTATAAATATGCATCTAAATAAGTAGAATCTTCATATCAAGATTCAAAATTATAGTGCAACTAGTACCTACCAGAGTTAATAAAAATGCAGTTAATAAAGGTGCACTTTAAAAGGGCTGTAACTCTGTAACGCAAAGTTGCCGGGCATACCTTCATATAACAGTTTTTACTCAAAATGATTCCCCCAATATGTTGTATAATATATCCATGTTCATTTGTTTCAAACAGCAGAATTGCAACAATAGGGTCATACCACATTTTCCAATTTTATCGTTTTCTAAAAGTACACGTAAGCTACTTACGAGCCCTGCATCAAAAGAATTGGCCTACATCTATTTATTATAATTATTCGTATAAAAAATTGTTTTTATTTGCTGTAATCGAAAGTAATCGAAAGTATAAGAAAAATATTTTATTCATGAGAAAATTGTCTTTGAAATTATAATGTTTGAATTTCCGCTTTCCCTTTCGCCTGATGACGTTCGAAAGGACCTAACCAATGAGGGTGTGGCTTACATTTACCACCGACGGAATTTAAACAAATGACTACTGATTGTTTATTTAGAAATAATCAAACATGGTTGTAAAAAGTGTTTTGTGCAGTGTGCCCAAATAGAACTTATAATAGAGAAAAATATTTCGACTAGTGCCTCAAAACGAAGAATGAAATGGTTGTCGCAAGTAAAGATAAAAACATAAAATCAAAACTTCTTTGTTGTAAAGATCATTTTGGTGTAAATATAAATATTTTTATAATTAAGTAAGAACTATTGAATACATTTAATTTTTTAGCTGGCAAATGATGCACTCAGGCTACAGTTTCTTATACCGGCTACTTTTTGCACTACTGGAGCATAAGAGAGATTGATAAATCCAAGATAAAACATTACTAGATGGTATTTCTTAAGATCACTACTAACGATAATGTCAATCTCCAACTGAAGAGGATCTATTCCAAACAATGTGTCGCAGGAATATGTTTTATAATGTTTTAATAATATTGTATTCTGTATGTTCCTGACACGAAATAAATCCAAAAGTCAAAATAGAAAATAAAGTGTGTATGTGTGCGTCATAAAGAGTCAAGTGTCAACTGAAATGGAAAAAAGAGAGAACGGGGAAAAAATTACTCAGAAATAGACAAAGCAAACATGTTGGACATAAATAAATGTAAAAATAATACATGGGATGAAATTTATAATGAATTTAATTTAATTAATGTTGACATGTGTCAAATTTATTTTACAGAATAAAATTTACTTCCTCAAACATCGACGGAGTAATTTATTCTGTAGATTTACTTAGCTAGTATTTTTATTCTTGTTTTGACGAAAATATCTAGAATGAACTATTTTACTTCAGAGTATATTTTACTTTGCTAGTGCTTTACTTATCCAGTTTTTCTAATACTGGGCATTAAACTATGAAATATAACGCTATAATATAATAATTTGTCATTAAAGCAATCATTGATGTTCATGTATGGTACATTTGCTTTTTTTAAACTTTCTAGTTTTGTCATTGGTTAATGTTTTTCTGACGTCACAGGCAGTGTAATTTGGCGCCAATTCAAAAAGTATATTTTTAAACTGCTACTGTGCTTAATATATAAAGAAATTTCAACAGAAAATCATATTTAATAATACTGTAGGACGTACTTATTCGAAAGAAAAACATATATTATTTTTTTTTAACACCTCATTCTATTGATGCAGGGGTATGTACATATGATAAATACGAGTATATATTTCATGTCACATGATTTCTAGTTTTACAGAAATAATTTTAAATGACGCCACAATTTTGCGACCTTGTGCAGTCTCTCCCGTGGTGTGTGTACAAAATTATGACGTCACTGCATCAGACTCAGAATGTTTATAAAGAAACTCATGAAAGAAAAGTATAATAATATTAAATATTTTTAATGAATTTTTCATTTTAATTTTTCATTTATGAAGAAGATCAATGTTTTTTTTGTATGACCCCATTATTATTATTATTGTGAAATGGAAAATGCATTTAATTAGAGAAAATAAAAATAACATTTACATCGTGAAATTTTAAATATTACCTATTAGTATTACAGTGTTAATGGTAGCAGAACTCCAGTTACGTTTCATTGAAATAACTTCATAACTTAAAAATATTAACATAACAAGTATGTAACTATATAAAGTTGCTTATGACATTTTATTGTAATTAAATTATATACATATGCTTGTGTCATGCATAATTATTCACATATAAATTGTAAATTATTAAAAAATTTATGACGTGTAATCATTTGCATATACCAGGATAGAGGAAAGTAAAAAACTACAAGATTCCATATCAATAATACAGCCTTTATACTGTGACAAGTTAACAAGTTTGAATGATTGAACAAACGTTTCAATTTTATTCGTAGTTTCAGGGCAAATCATACCAACATAATACCATAAAATATAATGCATGTTCTTAGATATTATGAATGTTAATTAGATGTTTATTCTTTCACTGTCTCAGTTTTTTGTCACATAAATACGATCCCTCATAACCTAATTATTTTATATGGGTTAATTTACGAAGTATGCTAATTTATTTAGTTCATAAATAATACCCTTATATACGCAATTACGTAGGCGAATTTAATAAAGAATATTTTTATTGATTATAAGCAAAATAAAAGAGTGATATCGTTTTCTATATCATAAATAAGTCTAAAGATATTGGAAGTTAATAAGAAAATAGGGGCTTTATTACACATGTGAATATTAGCTGCTATACCGATAATTATAGTATGGCTGATAACAAATAACAGTCTACTTTAAAGTAGCGCAGGTGGTGGCGATACCGCTCCAAATAACAATGATTCTGGATTCGAATCCTTCTTTTCTAGTGCATGGACATTTGATTAACTTTATTATTTCCGATTCACTTATAACATCTGGTGCACACATTTGTTTGAATGTAAAAAAGATACAGGTTTCGCAGTAAAAATAAAATGTATGGGTACATTACATACTTATTAAAAACAAAAATTTGTTGTTACTGCTGCTTGTTGCTCTATTTTTTCCCCAGTTTTCTTTCTATTTTTTTACCAAAACCGACATTAATTCAAAAATTACGTAAGTCAAGGTGAGAATATATTGTTTTGGTACAAAGAAAAATGAGATTATATAAAGTTTACCTTTTCTACACTGTTCAAAACAATGAAAGGGTCAATTTTTTTTGTTGATAACCTTTATTTCAATATAACTAGAATGTTCAAATCGACAATTTAAGTTGGTTTGTGTATTGTTTGCACATATGAAGTTCTTTTATTTATTTTAGTTATGCCATGTTGGTATTAATCAAAATACAGTCAAAACAAGAATGATATTTATTTTATTTCGATACTTTGATAAGCATTTGTAAATTATAGTATCGGTAAAATTTTAAGCCACGTATCAGAATGAAGACTCAAATTTCATTATCTGACGCAGTAATTTTGCTCAAAGAAGGGCGAACATAAAAGTATGCAGCTCGACGTCTATAGGAATTGGTCAAGCAGTTCTCTGGAGGCACGGTTGTGCGTCTACGAGTAATCTATGATAGATTACTTAAATGCGTAAACAATGTAAAGATTGATGTCAAATGTAGACAACGCGTAGAAAATGAAAAATAAATATGTGAACTTTGTATATACTGCACATGCACACTACAGATTAAACGAAAAACATCTGATTTCTTACTTAACTTGACATTCTGACACTCTAGTGAAAGTCAGTAATTAAAATGGGAGGTAGAAAAGCGAAGAAAAATTTAAAAAAATGTTAACTTTTACTTTAAAGCACGTAATCAATATCAATAATGTAAGTCACATTTGTAAAAATATGTACTATTACGAGTAGCATACGATGTCAGTTTTTTTACCAGAATAGAATAATTAGCAACCCAACACAACCGGTGGTGTTCCCCAGTCCACCAACTAGTGATATCTATTGGTTATAAACTAAAATACTTCATTTCACTATTTCTATAAAAGGACATAGTACCTACCCTACTTTCAACGGCTCGTTCATATATACCTTTTAAACTAACAAGTAATAGTAATATATTTGTTCCTTTTCAAGCAAAAAGAAATAAAATAATTATAGTCAACAAGGGGGTAGACAATTTACAAAATTTAATCACGTAAACATCATTGTCTATGCGTAGACGATGACGTATTTTACGTAGCATAGATTACAAGCACAACCCTGTCTAGAGGGCATGGAAGAGATACCAGGAGACCAATCTTGTAACTAAATATATTGGGCAAGCTTGAGTAAGGGCAACAACTACAAATGAAGACCGATTTAGGCGTCCTGTAAGACCTCCTTTACAGCTTATTTATTTATTTATTTAATCAAAACTATCCTACAGGACGAGCCCAATACGGATAGTGGTACAAAAATACAAAACAAGATAAGACAAAACAGAACATTACGAGCTCAAAGTATTGCGCAAAACATTGTAATTCAAACGAAATATGTCTAAATCGGAAAATTTCTTATTGTAAAGAGCACACATACGGAAAAGTTGCGAAGACATGAGCAGATTGGTACGGGAGAAAGGGAGATAAAAAGTGAAGTAGAAGCGAATAGAGATAGAGGGGGCATGGAAATTTAGTAGAGCAAGACAGTGGGGATCATCGATTCTATTATTAATTAGGCTAAAAAGATGAAGAATAAGAGTGTTTTCACGGCGTTCCAAAAGGCTCTTTACATTGAACATGCGTAATAAGACTGAATAAGGCATATTTCTCTCAGGGTAGGATTTATGGATTTTGAAATAAATAAATTTAAGAATTTTTTTTTAACTGTTTCCAGCAGAACTTGGTGAGTTTCGTAAACAGGATTCCAAATTATGCTGCAATATTCCAATTTGGATCTAATGAAAGAATAAAACAGTGTAAAAATAGCAGATATAGTATTAAAATCTCGAGTATTCCTGATTACGAAACCCAACATTCGCATAGCTGAGTTGTAAACATCACGAATATGGGGCACAAATGATAATGTAGGGTCAAATTTGACTCCTAGATCTTTCACTACTGTAGATCTTTGCAAAGTTATATTATTCAGTGAATAATTAAATGAGAAGGGTGTCATTTTCCTAGTGAATGTCATAACTGTACATTTGTTTATATTGAGATGGAGGTTATTTAAAAAACACCAATTAAAAAGGTTATCCAGATCATTCTGAAGCAGAATACAGTGAGCTGGGGAAGAAATGGGACAAAAGATTTTCATATCATCGGCAAATAGTAGTTTATCACAATGCAACACACTCGTGACGTCATTTATGAAAATAAGAAAAAGTAAAGGTCCAAGGTTAGAGCCTTGAGGAACACCGGAAGTGGCGATAAAATAAGAAGAATTGGCATTGAGATACTGAACATAGAGTTGACGATTTTGTAAGTAAGAAGAGATGAGATTAATAAGGGGTGTAGAAAAAGAAAAGGTACACAGTTTGCTGACCAAAATATTGTGATCTATACGGTCAAAGGCCTTAGCAAAATCTGTAATGCAGTCAAGTTGGCCATTAGAGTCGAGTACAGTTGAAATTTTTTGGGTAAAATACATTAGATTGGTCACTGTAGACCGCTTACTGATGAAGCCATGTTGACAAGGAGAAAGTTGATGTTTAATTTGATCATAAACGCTAGTGTAAATAATTTTTTCAAATATTTTACTGAAATTTGACAACATGGCTATAGGTCGATAATTAGCAACATTGGAAACTTCTCCTGACTTAAAGAGTGGGGTTATTCTGGTGGTTTTCCAAACTTGAGGAAATGAACAAGATTTAATACTAAGATTAAAAATATAGAATAGTGCCTTTGACAGAGGAAAAGCACAATCTTTAATCAGCAAACTGGGTATACGGTCAGGGCCGCTGGAAAGAGAGGATTTTAGCGTTTTAATAGCTGATTCAATGTCCTTTGTGGAAATATGAGTAAGGTTAACAGAGTCGTGAGAAAGTGGTGCAGATGTAGAAGGAGAAGATAGAGGACTATTGGAAGAAGATGAATAAGCTGATTGGAAGAAAGATGCAAAAGCATTAGAAATGTCATTAGGAGCTGTATATGTGTCGTCATTATATTGCATTACACTAGGATATTTAGACATATTTCGCTTGGAATCAATATAATTCCAAAACTTTTTTTGGCTCAGTTGAGATAGAGTTAGTTAGTTAAGACCTACAAAATGAGCTCTCTTCTACAAATGGTAACAGAATTTCTGATCAGACGGTACAAAATAAACTTCGTAAAGGACATTTATCTTCCAGACCTCAATCCTACTGAGTACGATGCTATGGTAGATATTCCACAAGCAAGAATACGTAAATTTATCCGCAGTTTGCCACGCCTTTACCAAGCTGTATTAGATGTTGACAGGATATTAGAGGTATAATTAACAATTTTAAAGAAATAAGTAACAAAAATTAAGTAAATGTACCATTTTGTCTTTTCATTTTTGATAGTTTGCATGATAAGGACAATCTAGTGCATTGGTATGTATTGTTAGAAATTTGAATTTAATAAAATTATTAAAATAAAGGTTTAAGGTATCTGTAAATTATAATAATATTTATTACGCTTTTTCATTACATATTCAGTATACAAAGCGATGATTATTAATGACTATGAAACTATGATATATTTTTACATATTATTATAACATTTGGTTACTACATTGCATATTAATGGGAATGAGGGATGAAAAGACACATACGTGGAATAGCCATACCTTACACGGGATTCGAACCGTCGTTCGAACCCGCAACCTTCAGCGTATAAAACGAAGACGCTGTTCGCTATACTACATCGGTCGGTGGTTTAAAGTATCTGTAAAATAAATTTCGTATGGATCTTGCATTTAGAAAAAAAGTTATCGACAAAAAATTGACCCTTTAATTGTTTTGAGCAATGTATTTATAGGTCTGGAATTTATGAGAAATTCTCTAATCACTTCACCCATGGGGTGACACACACATAAGCTGCAAAATTTGTAAAAATTAATTATGTATTATATGTTTTTACCTTCCGCCACCTTTAGGTAAGGAATAAGGTATTGTCTTTGGTCAAAAAATTCGGTGGCGAGTTTTTGATGAATAAGCACGTTTTAGGGTCCCTAGAATACGTTTTTACTATTTTTACGATGATGCCTATATGCGTGTGTGTGTGTGTGTGTGTGTGTGTGTGTGTGTGTGTGTGTGTGTGTGTATATGTGTGTGTGAGTGTGTGTGTGTGTGTCTAATGCGATAACTCTAATACTACAATTCCAAAAATTATAATTCTTTCGTATTCCTCTTTGATACATCCTTGTGAAGAGCTGACAAGATTTTGGTTATAATTAGTCAATCGAAAGTATCCTCATTTGAAGATTTTAACAGTTTTTCTTGAAAAAACGATGTTAAATATCATATTTTCACATTTTATGTTATTATAAATATTAAAATATATTTTATTCTCTATACTGTTTGAATGCATTTTATACTTCATATTAAATGGATATAGAGTTAAAAAATATAAATATATAATTCTGGAAACAGCTTCTATATTTAAAAAATTCTGATTGAAAGGTGTCAAATGCAGTTGACAGAATGTATGTATTATAATTTTACTAGAAATATAGGATCTTTTGCTAGAAACTTTCTGTATGACATTTATACAAAATACGTAGAATTGACGGAAGGTAATCACATCAGATTTTTTATTTATTAAATCCACTACAGAAAAATGTTCAACCAAAATACATTTATATTTATAGTACTGCTCCCATAACACAGTAGGTACCTACATATACGTAACTTATTTCTATCCTATCTGCTTTTGTCTTTATTCCACCATACTTAATTCAAAGCTTCAACAATTTTAATAGTCTGTTATAGTTTTTTTTTTATTATTTCTTGTTTATCTGGCATCGCACACAGATATTCAAATCTATCAACTTATTACAGTGTCGTCTTTTATAAATACATGGATTTTCATAGATCTGAGTACCCTGTCGTAACCCCAGTTAAATTTTAATTATTGGTTAAATTGTCAATATCGTACAGAGACGAATTGTCAATTGGGTTATTAAATTGTTAAACTTTGATATGCACTTTTTTAAAACGTGTAATTAATTATAGTAGTGCACTTAGGCATAAATATTTCGTTTTTTCAAAACTGATTTGAAGGTCCTATTTCTTATTAATTAATAATTGTAATCTAACACAAATCATCTCTTCACAATGTTGTAGATAATACAAATATCAGAAATTGGAATTTTTGAATTGAATCTTATTCAATTTACTGTATAAATAATAAAGTTATAACTTATACTCGCCAAAACACACTGTTTAATTTTCTCATCTAAAACAATACCTTTTTTACATGTGTATAGACTAGCATTAGAAAAAATTACTACATCTCGGCGCAATGCTCCCACACAGCCTTTATTAAAACATAACATATAAAAAACAATTTCATATAATACAATTACATTGTATACTTACTTAGTTGTCACTTTTTTACAGATCTGTAAGACTTACAGTATTGAAAAGAATCGGTCCCTTACTCATATTACTGTATAAATAATAAAATTATAATTTATACTCGCCAAAAGTCACTGTTTAATTTTCTCACCTAAAACAATACCTCCTTTACATGTATATAGGCTGGCAAGAAAAAAAAGCACTACACCTCGACGCAATGAACCCACTTACCTTTTATCAAAACATATACATAAAAAACAATATCATATAATTGCATAGTAATTGTTTTTTCATTATTTTCATTATACTATTTTAGCATTTGTTGAACTATATTTTTTATAAAATGGAATGTAACGCCACTGAGAATATAATTCCGTAAGTGTTGAATTTAGAGATGCCTGGCGAAAACTAAATGTGTAAATTTGTCTGGCGAGTACAGCATGCGGTCTGCATCTGTTTCGCTCATTCGTTTTTCTAAAAGAGAAAAACTTTCATGATCGCTTTAAAGTCTGCTAATGAACCTTAAAAGGTCTCATTTCGACAAATTTTGGAAATACTTGTAAAAACTTGTTCACTTAAAGACTTATTTTGAATTTAGCACAACTTATTTTTGGTTATTTGCCGCCTTTAGCAAGAAATGTTGAACTGAAAACGGTTATAGGTACAAATTCGATACCGTTTTAGGGATATAAACTAATCTTTCTTCTCATCTCTTCAAAAGAAGTTTGTGTTTTTCGAAAATAATAGTTAAACGTTTTATGGTTAAAGTAATATTTACAAATATCAATGTTTTCATTTTTACATACAAGAAATTTTAAACTAGTATGTATATCCATAATCGTACTTAAAGCATTCAATATTTTTTGATACAGAGACAGAATATAAAGAATACGAAGTAAATTTCTGTTAATTTTAAGATTTTTATTATTATTATTATTATTATTATTATTATTATTATTATTATTATTAACATTACTATTTTACAATAGTTGAAAGTGTAAATACAATACTTTTTTTATTTTTGACAAAAACAGTTTAATTTTTTCCCCTCTTCTCTCGTAGCAATTTGGCCCAGGCCTCTCCCTCTCCCGATTCATCCAGGATGTGGTAAGGGCTGGAATTCTGTCTTGGAAGGTATCTGCAATTGTACAATAAATGTGTTAGCGTTTCTTCGTGTTCTTCACAGTCGGCATAAGCGTTCATTTTCTGCCATCCAATATTTGTTTCCTTTTACTTCGTTTCCACTTCGTAGACGTGCTATTAGTTTTATGGATCTTCCTTTTTTCTTTGACAAATATTGCGGTAGACCTACTGGGATTATGTGTTTGTAAATATTATTATATTTGGATTGCCTTATTTTCGTGTATTGTTCTTGCCTTTGGATATCTTGGTCCCTGCGTATCAACTGTACGTTAATGTTGATATTTTCATTGCGTTTTCTTTCAATTTCGACAGGCAAAAAGCCATTCTTTTCATAATACCGTCTTCTTTTTATTTCCCAGGTACCTAAAGTCTTCTGTTCTTCTCTCCCTTTTATTTTATTTCTTTCCTTTTAAGATTTATAATGCAAAGTACATTGAAAGCACATATTAGATAAAAATAAATATGAATATTAATCATATTATAATAACAAAAGAAGTAGCTATTTTAGATTCAAAATTAACGAATAAATTTTGGTAGTGATTTATGTTATTATTTATCTAATTAAAAGATATAACAAATTTTTAAGAATTTATATTCATATGTTTAATTACTAAAATAACAAAACAGCATTCTGGTAATTAGAATTTTAATTTGCTTAATATATCTTGCATATTTTTGTTCTGTACATGGTTCAGTAAAATATTTATTTTTACCTTCCGTCACCTTTAGGTAAGGAAGGTATTGTCTTTGGCCAAAAAATTCGATGGTGAGTTTTTGATGAATAAGCACGTTTTAGGGTCCCTACAATACGATTTTACTATTTTTACGATGATGTCTGTATGTGTGTGTGTGTGTGTGTATGTATGTGTGTCCGTGTGTGTGTATGTAACAAAATTTTCGTCTACGATAACTTCCATACTACAATTCTAAAAATTATAATTCTTTCGTATTTCTCTTCCTTACATCCATGTGAAGAGCTGATTAGATTTTGGTTAGAATTGGACAACCGGAAGTACCTTTATTTGAAGATTTTAACAGTTTTTCTTGAAAAAACTATGTTAAATATCATTTTTTCACGTTTAATGTTATTATAAATATTAAAGAATATTTTATTCTCTATACGATTTGACTACATTTTATACTTAATATTAAATGGATATAGAATTAAAAAATTATAAAGAAATTAAATTTCATAAAGTAGCCATAGCTATGGAAACAGCTACTATATTAAGAAAATTTTGATTGAAAGATGATGTCAGTGTCAAGTGAAATTGACATAGTGTGTTTGTCTTATAATTTTAATGGAAATAGGTATAGGATCTTTTGCTTTCTGTATGGAATTTGTATAAAATACATACAACTGCTTTAAGGTAATGTACAAGAAATAATAATAATAAATCTTTTATTTCTGCAGATACATTACACTGTATATAGAAAACGTCACAAAATGATAATTTTCTGTATGAAATTTGCATAAAATACATGCAACTGCCGGAAGGTAATGTTCAAGAAACAGAATATTTAATTTAGCAAGGAACTTTCCGTATGAAATTTGTACAAAATACATAGAACTGACGGAAGGTAATGTGCTGGCCACATCAGATTTTTTAATTTAGACATCAATGTCATTTAAGAATATTACTTTTTATTGACATTGATTTTCTTAATGGGAAAATGAATTTGAAATATATAAATGAATTACACATTTAAAGAAATATTATATTTCTAGAAATTTCTTGCTGTCATAAGTCATATTTTGTACATGTACTGCGGAGTGCGAGATATAAAATTAGCCCAATTGTTAAATTATATTTTCGTGTATTATTATTTCATTATATTTTCTTCCATTATCTCGTAGATTTAATCGGTTTTTTATATTCTATGAATATTAATTTAACATCAGTTTTTCCTTAATAAACAGAAATTAATTAATAAAATAAATATTGAATAAATTAATATTATCTACAATCTTGTAAATCACAGAAAAATACATATTTTTCAGACAATTTTTTTTTATCAGAAAAAATAACGCAGTACAACTGCGTTTCCTAAACTTTTTATATTGAAGACCAGTATGTTTTGCAGTATATTTTCGCGGCCGTCCTAGGGCTCGATTATACTTTCCGAATACTCAAACATAATCTGGGGCGTGTATGTTCTACAGAGCTTAAGCAACGGAGCTTTAAAAAATATGAGTTTAAATAAAGAAACAGATATTGCGGAATTTTTCTTTTTTATATATTAACTCAAATTATGATTGTTAATTTCTTTACCATTATATTTTTCTATGTACCATTATGGGCCCGCGGATCATATAGTTTGTGAAATACTATACCATACTGACACTAGCACCGCTAATTCATATTTTACTGTATTAACAATGGAAACGAGTTAATATATATATATATATATATATATATATATATATATATATATATATATATATATATATATATGTCGTAGGCAAATTCAGGCGTTTGATAAAATGCCTAGGCATTTTACAAAAAGGGCAATTTGTCAAAATGCCGGCATAACATAAGTGAAAGAAAACGTATCTCATTTTGCCTGCTTATTTTCAGGCATTTTACAATTTATCGAATATGAGTTAGTCAAAACACACGAACGCGGTAATCACGTCGACAATAACATAACCTTTACTTTTATTTGTTTGATGTGTACTTTAGATTATACTTTATGTTTGTTTAGGTATCTATGCACTTACGTATTCTTTTAATTTTAGAAATGCTTGTTTATTTGTATCGAAATAAAACTGTAGTTAATAAGTCTATTTGTTATTTCTTATTATGTCTAGGAAGTAACAGGAAAATTGTAACATGCCTGAAAATAAGCAGGCAAAATAAGATACGTTTTCTTTCACTCATGTTATGCCGGCATTTTGACAAATTGCCTATAATTATCTAGTCATAACGCAATAAAGTCCTAAAGAACACATTTTGCCGGTTTTTGTAAAATACCTAGGCTTTTTATCAACGCCTGAATTTGCATTGTGCCTACGATATATATATATATATATATATATATATATATATATATATATATATATATATATATATATATATATATATACAGTGTGCGATTAAAGTGTGGAATATCAAAAAAAGCCGAACTCAGCCGGTTTTTATAAAAACGCTGAAACACGTCGATTTTAATTTTTTAAAATACACATTAATATGTTCGATTCATTTTCCGACTTACATAAGTTTTTCAGTTATGACGTCATCACAAAAAAAATTAAATGACAACATAGATTTTTAGTAGTGAAATCCGATAGTGATTTTTCTTCCCTTTATGATCATGTAAATAAATAACGTTGCATAACAAAAATTCTGAGAAAAATCGAGTTGAACATTTAATAATAATGAATAATCAAGATACCCTGATAAAACATTTAAAAGTTGATTACGGAACTTATAACTTATAAAACATGAAAAACGAAAAGTTTTAAATTGAAAAATGAAAAATAAAGCAAACAAAATTAACACTATTAAGTAAATTAAAATTCAACAATAAACTACAATATTTATGTCTAGAGAGTTGAAGATTGACAGAATAATTGAATGAAACAGTTTGCTACATTTAAATTTTTTATCGAGGTAGGTATCTTGATTATTCATTATTATTAAATGTTCAACTCGATTTTTCTCAGAATTTTTGTTATGCAACGTTATGATTTATTTACATGATCACAAAGGGAAGAAAAATCACTATCCGATTTCACTACTAAAAATCTATGTTGTCATTTAAATTTTTTTGTGATGACGTCATAACTGTAAAACAAATGAAAATCGGAAGATGAATCGTACATATTAATGTGTATTTTAAAAAATTAAAATCGACGTGTTTCAGCGTTTTTATAAAAATTGTCTGAGTTCGGCTTTTTTTTGATATTCCACACTTTAATCGCACACTGTATATATATATATATATATATATATATATATATATATATATATATATATATATATATATATATATATATATATCAACATTAAAACGCCTTGAATCACTGTGATTCTTTTTTAACAGAGAAAAATGTAACTTCAATCCAACGCAAGAACTAAAGTTTCTGGGATTTGGAAAGAGGAAAATTTCTCTTAGCTCCACATAACTATCAGCAAAACTTAACAAAAAATGACCATACAGTCATTTTTCACTTACTATGTGTGACAAAAAACAAAAGATTTACACTTGAATTTTTTTCAAGTTTCTCAACCTCTAGCTGGAGAGCTCCCAGTCATAACATGCGAGTAACGCAACACGCAGGAAAAAATTATCACATAAATTGTCTGGATTTTTAACAGCTTTATCACATGGCAACAACCATTGTTTTTAATCCATAAATTTAATAATTGTTGTATTTTTGCAGTTTGAAATAAATAAACATAAACATGTTATACATCGTTGGAAAGCAAAAAATAAAATCTATTTTCAATGGTGTAAAAATATAAAAGTGCCATAGAGATATGCAAACCAAAATCCAGTATTATGTAACACTTGGAAGTATTTGCAAAATAAAAAATCTGAAGTGACCAGCACAGTACCTTCCGTCAGTTATATGAGATATTTACGAAAATTCTACCGGTGGACTGTTACCGGTAAACAGCTTTTTATCAGGTTATAGCTACCAGAATCAATATTTTAAGAACACAAATGGTAAACAGGATAGATCCATAACCTATTAAAAAATTTGAAACAGGTTAGAAATTTGGTGTAGTTAACAAACTGAGCAGAGTCCTACTTTGAACACATTTTCACTTTTAACGCGCGCGCTTCGCTTTGCATCACTACCTTTTTCTGAGATTAGATTCTTCATGAATCCGGTAGATGGATCTGGTAGATATTGAACAATTTTCTAACACGGTAACTTTTGCCACTCGTGTTTTCGAACACAGTCGGTAGATGCGATATCTACCGGTAGAATTTTCGTAAATGCGTATGTATTTTCTATAAAACCCATATAGAAAGTTCCTTGCAAAAGATTTTAAATTTCTTATATGTACATTACCTTTCCACAGTTGTATGTATTTTATACAAATTACATACAGAAAGTTTCGAGCAAAAAGATCCTATATTTCGAGTAAAATTATAACACAAATACTACGAATATGTCAATTGCACTTGACACTGACATCTTTCAATCAAAATTTTCTTAATATAGTAGATGTTTCTACCATAGCTGGCTAATATATGAAATTTAATTTCTTTATAGTTTTATAACACACCATCCATTTAATATGAAGTATAAAATGCAATCAAATCGTATAGAGAATACAATGTTCTTTAATATTTATAATAATAATAATAACAATAATAATACTTTATTACCCAACAGTGAACCAATTACAGGGTATATAGAACAACATAAATATTAAAAATTTAGAGAATATTAAATATACATATATAAAACAAAATAATAATGAGATGTGTTTACATAAATATATCTTCATAAATTTGGTTGGCATATCGGCACATTATATAAATAGGTTGTGACGATGGTCACTAGATTTGAATTTAATTTTCGTGTTTAGCATTGTAGTCTTGTGGTTAACAAGTTAGTTTTTTTTGCTAAAGTTTATAAATTCAAATCGAGGTTCAAATCCCACCAGTAAAAATGTTGTTTACATTTTTATTATTTTGTATTGGTTGAAATTACGCATACAGTGTAATTGTTTGCTTATATTGTATGTCGTTTGTTGTAAAATGTATTGTTGTATTTTTGTTTGAAGTTGGTAATGTTTATAAATTTGTTGTTTACCTGTCAGGTACCGCGTAGTCGAGTGGCTAGTGTGCTCGACCAGCGCGCTGGGGATCGTTGGTTCGATCCCACATGAATTTGTATTTTTCATATTTTTTATTTAAAATAGCAAGTATTTGCAAGATGGCTAAAATATTGTTTAAACTTATTTTTGTATTTTTTAACGGTTTTTCGGGGTATAAATACGGGACCAAGCGACAGTCTTATGCAGACAGTGTGTGCTGTCGCAAGAGAGAGTGTGTGCTCTCTCGGGGAGACGGTGTGTGCCGTCTTCCGCGAACCTGGTGAGTGCCGGGCGAGCAGTTGGTTAGGACCTTAGCTGCCTCTGACTCAGTGCGGTTGGTGTGTGCCGCCAGCTCGTGAGGGAGTCCAGAAGGTGCCTTGTATGGCTACGGATGCCGCCGTAGCCGGATGTTAAAGCTAGTGGTGTTTACCACTGTTGGCTTTAATCGCGATAATCGAGGAGTGTTGGTGTGTGTCAACACGGCTCCGTTTCGAAATCGCGATTGTTGATGAGTGTTGTCAAGTGACAACACTGTTACCGTTTGCTTTTTTCAACTTTGGTGAGTGCCATTTTTGACCGTTCATGTCGCGGCCCCGTAACTTTGGTGTGTACCATTGTTACCCGTTCCTTATTGACCGTTTCTCTTAATAAACAAATCCTGCAAGTATCGCTACTTCATATGTATTAGCCGATTGTATGCTAGCGATTGTTACTTTCATTTGTTACATTATTATCATCGTTTTTAATATATTTTAATACTCGTAATATATTAAAATTCATTATATGATTTCATTGTCAAAAACTGAACTCTGTCTCCACTAAGCTACCCGAGCCCTTTTTGGCGTTCAAGCCGCTCTTTTCAGCGACGCTATAATAGCGTCCTTTACCTCTTCTGTGCTGTGTTATCGACCGATCGATTGGCGCCCGAGAAACCCGTTTTGACAGCAAGGAGAACTGAAGAGAACGTCGAGTGAAGTTGACAAACTGACACGCCCTTTTTTGCCATTACAAAATGGCGCCCAACGTGGGGCTTTTTGACAAAAATGAAATCATGGGAGAAGACTGCAGGAAGACGCCGCAGCCGTCCGGTGTCGATTCCGATGCAGCCCATTGTATTCGTCTGATGTGAGAAGCATCACCGTCGCCCCCAGGTGTTCGGGGCCATGGACTGTGGAGAGACGTTGTTCTCCACAGGTCTGTGACCTGAAGGGCGTATGACTCTGCCGTGTTCGTCGAGCCAATGAGTCCGTTTGCCGACCGTAGTGTCTTTTCCGATATGGCCGACGACCGGCACCCTATGGTTGCCCCGAACAATCCTCCGAAATTGACCACTACCACGCCGTTCCAGAGGATGAGGCCAGACCCACAGTTGTTCAGTTTCACCAGGCTACCAGGGAAGCTGTCCGCCTGCCCACCGAGAGCAGTGGTGGACATCCGCTGAGAAAGATGGAAGTTTCGAGCCACCTGCCGGGAAGCGCGCCCCGGCGATGTTTGGTTCCAGAACCCTAAGACATCCAGCCAGCCCGTGGGACAATGCAGTCCAGCCAGAGGATCCCAGTAATGTAAAGACACGTGTGTGAGTTTCGTAAATAAGTTTTGTTGCCATTTAAGTTTTGGGAGCTGAGTTTTAAATTGCCGAACAGTTAATAAAGTTTTTGTACTCCTTGTTCTGTTTAGATAAGTTTTGCTTTTATAACTAGTGGGAATTGAACTGCTTTTTTTCTCTTGTTTTTTTTTGTTTCTCCGAAGTGGGAGGGGGATGTGACGATGGTCACTAGATTTGGATTTAATTTTCGTGTTTAGCATTGTAGTCTTGTGGTTAACAAGTTAGTTTTTTTTGCTAAAGTTTATAAATTCAAATCGAGGTTCAAATCCCACCAGTAAAAATGTTGTTTACATTTTTATTATTTTGTATTGGTTGAAATTAGGCATACAATGTAATTGTTTGCTTATATTGTATGTCGTTTGTTGTAAAATGTATTGTTGTATTTTTGTTTGAAGTTGGTAATGTTTATAAATTTGTTATTTACCTGTCAGGTACCGCGTAGTCGAGTGCCTAGTAAGCTCAACCAGCGCGCTGGGGATCGTGGGTTCGATCCCACATGAGTTTGTATTTTTCATATTTTTTATTTAAAATAGCAAGTATTTGCAAGATGGTTAAAATCTTGTTTAAACTTATTTTTGTATTTTTTAACGGTTTTTCGGGGTATAAATACGGGCCCAAGCGACAGTTTTATGCAGACAGTGTGTGCTGTCGCAAGAGAGAGTGTGTGCTCTCTCGGGGAGACGGTGTGTGCCGTCTTCCGCGAACCTGGTGAGTGCCGGGCGAGCAGTTGGTTAGGATCTTGGCTGCCTCTGACTCAGTGCGGTTGGTGTGTGCCGGCAGCTCGTGATGGAGTCCAGAGGGTGCCTTGTATGGCTACGGATGCCGCCGTAGCCGGATGTTAAAGCTAGCAGGGTTTACCACTGTTGGCTGTAATCGCGATTGTCGAGGAGTGTTGCTCTTTTCAGCGACGCTATAATAGCGTCCTTCACCTCTCCTGTGCTGTGTTATAGACCGATCGATTGGCGCCCGAGAAACCCGTCTTGACAGCAAGGAGAACTGAAGAGAACGTCGAGAGAAGTTGACAAACTGACAAGCCCTTTTTTGCTCCATATAGAAAGTTCCTTGCAAAAGATTTTAAATTTCTTGTATGTACATTACCTTTCCACAGTTGTATGTATTTTATACAAACTATATACAGAAAGTTTCGAGCAAAAAGATTCTATATTTCGAGTAAAATTATAACACAAATACTACGAATATGTCAATTGTACTTGACACTCACATCTTTCAATCAAAATTTTCTTAATATAGTAGATGTTTCTACCATAGCTGGCTAATATATGAAATTTAATTTCTTTATAATTTTATAACACACTATCCATTTAATATGAAGTATAAAATGCAATGAAATCGTATAGAAAATATAATGTTCTTTAATATTTATAATAATAATAATAATAATAATAATAATAATAATAATAATAATAATAATAATAATAATAATAATAATAATAATAACAATAATAATAATAATAACAATAATAATAATAATAACAATAATAATAATAATAATAATAAAAATAATAATAATAATAATAATAATAATAATAATAATGATAATGATAATGATAATGATAATGATAATGATAATGATAATGATAATGATAATGATAATAATAATAATAATAATAATAATAATAATAATAATAATACTAATAATAATAATAATAATAATAATAATAATAATAATAATGATAATAATAATAATAATAATAATAATAATAATAATAATAATAATAATACTTTATTACCCAACAGTGAACCAATTACAGGGTACATAGAACAACATAAATATTAAAAATTTAGAGAATATTAAATATACTTATATAAAACAAAATAATAATGAGATGTGTTTACATAAATATATCTTCATAAATTTGGTTGGCATATCGGCACATTATATAAATAGGTGAACTTTGAAGGACATCAGTACGGCAAGCGGCAAGGTAAAAGGTGCTAGCATATCTGGAGGCCATCCTTGGGACATGAAACGAAATCCGAGATAGGAGAAAAGGAGCATCTACCTTGTTGTGGACCAGCGAGCACAGCAATCTAGCACATGAATTTTCACGCCTGGAACTGAGGGTGGGCATGGAGTGACGCTGTAGGAGAGCCTGCTGATCAATTCCTCTATCTGGATAAACATTATCAATTTTGAACGATAAAAATATTAAAAATCTACGATAAATCCTGTCCAATAACATTAAATGTGAAAAAATTATATTTAACATCGTTTTTTTCAAGAAAAACTGTTAAAATCTTCAAATGAGGGTACTTCCGGTTGACCAATTATAACCAAAATCTAATCAGCTCTTCATATGGATGCTACGAAGAGGAATACGGAAAAATTATATTTTTGGAATTGTAGTATTAGAGTTATCGTTACACACACACACACACACACACACACACACACACACACACATACACACACACACGCACACACACACACACACACACACACACACACACACACACACACACACACACACAGACGTAAAAATAGTAAAATCGTATTCTCGGAACCTTAAAACGTGCTTATTCATTAAAAACTCAGCACCGAATTTTTTGACCAAAGACAATACCTTCTTTACCTAAAAGTGACGGAATGTAAAAACAACAAAATTTACATTTTCGCCTACGTTTAGTGACCTTTGCCTTTTTCGGAAATAATGAAACAACATTAACATGGTCTTTTAAGGGGGCAACTTTAATCTAATTTAATCGGCTTCGTACCTCTTTTTACCTTCCGTCACCTTTAGGTAAGAAAGGTATTGTCTTTGGTCAAAAAATTCGGTGGTGAGTTTTTGATGAATAAGCACATTTTAGGGTCCCTACAATACGATTTTACTATTTTTACGATGATGTCTGTATGTGTGTGTGTGTGTGTGTGTGTGTGTGTGTGTGTGTGTGTGTGTGTGTGTGTGTGTGTGTGTGTGTGTCTGTGTGTGTGTGTGTGTGTGTGTGTGTGTGTGTGCGTGTGTGTGTGTGTGTGTGTGTGTGTGTGTGTGTGTGTGTGTATGTCTGTGTGTGTGTGTGTGTGTGTGTGTGTGTAACAAAATTTTCGTCTACGATAACTTCCATACTACAATTCTAAAAATTATAATTCTTTCGTATTTCTCTTCGTTACATCCATGATTAGATTTTGGTTAGAATTGGACAACAGGAAGTACCCTCATTTGAAGATTTTAACAGTTTTTCTTGAAAAAACTATGTTAAATATCATTTTTTCACATTTAATGTTATTATAAATATTAAAGAATATTTTATTCTCTATACGATTTGACTGCATTTTATACTTAATATTAAATGGATACAGAGTTAAAAAATTATAAAGAAATTAAATTTCATAAAGTAGCCATAGCTATCGAAACAGCTACTATATTAAGAAAATTTTGATTGAAAGATGTCAGTGTCAAGTGAAATTGACATACGGTACGTTCTGTCGGTGTCAGAAATATTCCTACTAGAATAAGAATATTCTTAAAGCAATAGAGCGCTCAGTGGCAAATAACTGTCAAGTAAAAAATAAATACGATAGAACAGTGGGAGTGTTTATGAGTTATTGTTAGTTAACAACTAAAGCTAACTTTGTATGTTTATTTTGGATCTTCAAAATGTTGTTATTACACAGATTATAATTATATAAGAATATATTAAATAATAAAAATGTAAAGGAAGTATTTCTTTGAGCACAGTCTAATCTGAACATTGACAAATGTAACAGAAAGGTACGCGCGACAGTCGGCTAGTACAATTTTGAATTTATCTCCAATCTATATATCTTCCAACCAGCGCTTCCAGCTCTGAAGTTGGAATGATTCGTAGGAATATTCAGATTTTTTTGACGCAAAAGAACGATCATTGAGGTTCTACTAGAAGAAGTAGTAAGATTTCTGACACCGATGGAACGTACCTATAGTGTGTTTGTCTTATAATTTTACTGGAAATATAGGATCTTTTGCTATAAATTTTCTGTATGGAATTTGCATAAAATACATGCAACTGCCGGAAGGTAAAATACAAGAAATATAATCTTTAGCAAGGAACTTTCTGTATGAAATTTGTACAAAATACATAGAACTGACGGAAGGTAATGTGCTGGCCACATCAGATTTTTTCATTTTTCTCGAGATTTCCATATTGGAATAGTTATCCTGAACACCTTGTATAGTTACAAAATTCGAGAGGCTGCACATTGAGATATGACAGAATAATTAACACAAAATGTAAGAATTACGCACTCCATACTCCTTCTTAGTAGATGCCTTTACAATTAATTACGCGTATTACTTTCACACTTTTTCCGCCTTTTTTAATAATTTGTTACAAATAATAATATTTGAAATAGCGATCGGTATTTTAATATTTGGTATCCATTATTCCAAAGATTGCTCACCGAAAAACAAAATTTTGTTGAAACAAAAATACCTTACTCATATCACATTTCAGAGACACACATCCGTTGTCCAAGGATCTTGCCCTAATAGCAGGGATATTATTCGGAGATGTTTTATAAATAAAAACATTCCTCAAGCTGTTTTACCTTTAATACTGTCCTCGTTGTCCGAAGGGACATGGGTGTTGTCACAAAAAGAATACAAAACATTTAGAACCATATTCATATTGTTTAGAATATAATACAAATTTTATATCCAACTCAGTCAATGTAGAGAGTTTCTACTACACACGAATTTCTTTTCGAGCAACTCTCAATCTAATACTATCGGTAAAAAGCAAAGATGAGTTTGTAATTAAAACACTAATTAGAGAAATTTACATTACAAGATCAGCACATCGAAAATATGAAGTTACATAGAATCGAGTTCCAATTCTAATATATATCGGAAACATATTTTTTCTACAGTCTATATACAAAGTAGCCATTTGCGCTCTCTTTTGTCAACGCAAAATGTCACTTTGCCGCTCTAGAGCGACAAAGTAGAAAAAACGCTCGCTCCTCAAATTTCTAACTATACAATGTTGAGAAATGTTACTTGGTTACATTCTTAATGGAAACGTTTAGTCAGGAATTAATGACACTGTAGTTACACATTACCCACTTACATAACCAAACAAAATGCCGCACTGCTGTGAAAATAAAATAGGGCATTCATTTACAGAAACAAAAGTATAAAATGCTTAGATTAGATTGAAGCAATAGCTCAAGAAGAATGGAAAATACCGATAAGTAAAAATAAATAAAAAATAAATTTTTGCGCAAATGGACATTGTCGATTTCGAAAGAATGCCTCGCTCCTGCGTCGCGGCAACAACCTCTCAATCGACAATGTCCCATTTTGCGCTCTTAATACACAAATAGCTATTCCCTTACAATGATCACTATCAAACTAGTTACCTTAATGGCTCTTATCAGTGTGCATAGGGTTCAGATTCTATCATCAATAAATCGAAACCTTACAAGATACAAGAATACAAGATAAAGTAGAAATACGGATTGAACAAATAAAGACATGAGGCCCTACTAGACAACAATCTTTTTTTCCATTTTTCCGCGAAAACCAGAATTGTACACTGCAACAACAATTATTCTCTACATTCGTATCACATCTGAGTATCGTTCAAATGACCAAAGATATTTAATTCTAACATACCAAAAACCGAATCATCCAGTATGTTCTCAAACTATTAGTTGATGGATATAGCTAGTATTAAAAAAGAGCTGTATAGTTACTAATATTTTTCCAGGCCACAGTATAAGACACGCTTCCACCTCTGTAGCAAATAGAACAGATGTTAATATAGAGGTAATTAAAAACACGACAGTTTGAACACCGAATACTAAATATTCAATAAACTTTTATAATAAACCTATAATTACCTAATAGTCGACTTTTGCAAATAAGTATAGAGAATTAGTTTAAATTTTTGGGATTCATAATGGGCTATTGTTATATGTACAAAACTGTTTCAATACGAGACGATTTCGCACCTATCACTTTAAACATCTAAATTGTAATTATATCGTAGGACAAGCGAAGGAAAATTGTAAGATTAACAGATTTAACTGTATGAAACGTTGATTTTCCGAGCTTGTCCTCCGATATAATTACGAAACCTCCACCTCGCTCAAAGAATCCATGTGTGAAAAGCGTATCACAAATAACGAAATGAGTACCTAAATGAGCTATGATGAGATGTTACGTTGGGTTTTTTGGTCGTCGGTTATTCTCACAATTTAGTTGTGTTATACAGAGTGTTTCAGATCACCCGTGCCAAGATTTTTTTCTGAACTATAACGAAGAATTTAATGGTAGTAGTCTTGATTTCCGGAATTTACCGGAAGTAGGCGTAACTACACTCAGGTTCAGAATTTAAAATGGGAATCTAGGTCATGTGTGCTATCATTTTAAAAAGTAACAACTTTTGTTGGAAATATTTTTTATATTAGGTTTTATTTACAAAATATATATTAATATTTTTTTAAATATTCGAAGTACTTTCCCCCTGATAGCCATTTTTTTTTTGTTATTTCACTTGTTTAATTTGAGATTTGCTTCTTTTAATCCCTGTCTCTCACTCGCATGTAGTTTTGCAATGTGACAACATGATGTTTTTTTTGTAATATTAACACAAAATGGAAATGGCGAGAGATACTGTGCTGGCCACAAGGGATAACATGGAGGACAGGATTCGGGTCGTCTGCCACTGGGTGAGTGAAATAGCCATTTGTGTATTAAGAGCGCAAAAATTGTCGATTGAAATCAACAATGCCCATTTGCGCTCAAAATACACACTAGATTTTTTGTACAGTCGCCACAATGAGATTCTCCACCATAACAAAAATTTATTTGTTTGAACTACATTAAACTATAGTTCATTTTTTTTAAGAATGCAGTACAGGGATGATAGGGCGTATTTGACCTTGTTCTCTGATTGGTTTAAATCCAGGAGAAGTTTACACCGACGATATTTATTTCTCCATCTCAATCTTTTCTCTCCTCATCTCTCTCTTTTCACATACATTTGTAGTCATGAATGTAGACTTTGTTGAAATGTAATTAAATGAATATAATACTACGAATAATTTGTAAATATATAATATTTTATAATATAATATAATATATTATAATATAATATATTACAATATAAATGAATATAATAGAACGTTAAATTATAATACGGCTAATATTATTGTTCGTACGCAAATGCATGTTGAGCTGTCAGTTTTCAATGGCTGCCGTGTGTTTGCATTTTATTTGTCTTGTTGTCATTTGGTGTATTTAATCTGTATTTTTTAATACAAACAATAGTAGTATTCGTTCTTTCTGGTTTTGTTGTTTTATCTCATTGAAGAAAGTGCGCACTGGTCGTAATTTTGATTTTTATACTACCATGACTGATAACGAGGTTCCCAGTACTTCCAAAGGTATAAAGAAAAATCCGAAGGGAAAACTTTTAAAAAGTGGACAAAAGGTAACGGCCTACAACAGTTATTAGTAAGGGTGCAACGAAAACTAAAGCTGGTGGCAATCACTGCAGCAGCTGTTGGAATATGTGAAAGATTGCGGAAATGGATAAAACAGAACAAGTTTCATCACCAAAGAAGAAAAGAATGGGCGAAGGATGATTTTCATGTAACAGGTTGTTAAAAACTGTTGACAAACAATTTACTGTGTTGTTTTAAGCTTCGCTTTTTACATTTTCTACTGTTATCACGATAATTATAAATTATTTAAATTAACTGATTTACAAACTTTTGTTAATTTCTTGAAATTTTAAATAAATTCATTTTAATTGTATATTATTATTATTATTATTATTATTATTATTATTATTATTATTATTATTATTATTATTATTATTATTATTATTATTATTATTATTTCTCTACATTGTATAGTTACAAATTTGGACAGCGAGCGTTTTTCTACTTTGTCGCGCATGAGCGGCATTTTGCGTTGACAAAAGAGAGCGTAAAGCCTACTTTGTACATAGGGTGTAGAAAATGAAGTGTTAAACACTGTCAACAATATCCGACATCGACTGCAAAAATGCACCGAACAGTGGAAGGCACCTCGAATATTTATAAAGAAAATTTAGTATTTATTTCGTTAATAATACCTAATATAAAAAATGTTTCCACCAAAAGTTGATTGTTTTTAGAATACACATCCAACGATACCATACATGGCCTAGGTTCCCATTTGAAATCCTGAGTGTAGTTACGCCTACTTCCGGTAAATTTCGGAACTCGAGACTACTACCATTACATTCTTCAGATTGGATTATGTTATGCTAGTTTTTTTCCTGAACTTTTAGGACGTAGTAGTTCTGAAAAAAGCCAGAAACGGATGTACACCTATATGTTATAGAATACAATATAGTATAATAGGTATAGTATACAACCAGTTGTGTGAACTCGTCGAGAGCAACTATATTTTTAACTAAAACGTTCTAGATATTCATCTCTATCCTTTGCTAAGTATTAGCAAAATTGCTAAAAAAATAGACAATATAAACAAATGTAAAGCTTGTTATTTTCATATTTTTTCAGTGTTTGCAATTATTATTGGGTATTTGCTATAGCAATGTTGCTAAGCATTAGTAAATTTGTTACAAAATTACGGTGTATGTGATAAAAATCTTTAAAGTTTTGTAACAAATTTCATTACCCGCCTAAATAAACAATACTAAAAAAATAGAGATTTCAGAAAAAAAGTTACTAAGATATATTGTTGCTCTCGACAAATTCTATCACTGGTTAAATTATTTAATGTACTTATTTCTTTCACATGTCTTGAATTATTATTTTTTTCATAAAAATATAGTGAGATTTCGAAAAAATAGTTACTTAGAAATATTTTTGCTCCCGACGAATTCTGTCACTGGTTGAATTTAATGTATATATTTCTGTTACACCTTGTATAATAACAATTTCAAAATATTTATGTTACATATGAAATAATAAAATTACTGCAATATACAAAAATGGACTTCTAAAATTAAATAAAAATAGCACAATTCTTATATTGAAATTATGATTTAACTAACTCTTTAATCAATCATAATACGTACAGATACTTCCATTATATAATTAAAAAACTTGCATAGCAGGTCCAGTAAGCCTTATACTTTTATATGGAATTATAAAAAAATCCATCATATCAGCTTCTTCCACCCTAATTTCACATAGTACCTTTAGATTATATTTAACACAAAAGCAGAAGCCAAATAATCAGATCAAAATTCCTTCATCCTCCTCAACAAAAAAAAACAAGCACGCAAAAAAAACAAATTCCCGGACAGGTATATTGCGTGCTACCTTGTTACTTCACTACGTTGTTTTTCTCCCTCCACCTGATTTATAAACTTAATTGCATTCTATAATGATCCATATTCCTCGGTTGTGTTGCTGCGCCCCATCCTGCACGTACAGGGCCGGGCTAACAAATTTGGTGAGGGGTATTTACACCACAGATGAAACATTAATAAATTTTATATCTTTCACCGCTATGTAACTACACATCGTATCTATTTTAATTTTCATTGGTAACTAATTTAAATAATCGTGTTAACATTATGAGATATGGCTACATAAAAATAAAATATATTTAACTATTTACAAAATTGCAAATACTCGAATTTGAAAATACAATTAATATTTGTTTTTCTTCAAGCGTATTATAATATTCATATTATGCTCCTGTACACACACTATAGAAGATGTTCATTGTCTTACTAGTACAAAAATGTTGTTATTGTTGTACTAGTAAAAAAATGTTAGTGTTTTAGTTCACCGCTGGCGGCAGTTGTCACAGCAACACATATTATATTGAAAATTGTCATTTGACAGTTGTGTTGTTTTTGTTTTGTAGTGTACACAGCTTGCTTTTGCAATCAATACAATTAAAAAAATTCAAAAAAATGTCAAAAAATTCTTTGAAACACTTGAAGAAAAAATAGTATATGTCATTCGGAGTAGAACACCCTTTTTGTGTTTTACCCAGCTTGCCTAGCCTCGGCTAGCGCCTCGGCCGCAATAGCTGGGTTCAACACAAAAAGATCGCTTTCTACTCCTAATAACATAATATACTATTTTCTGAGCTGGTCAGATGAAGAGTGGATATTTTTGATATAATCACTATAATTCGAGTTTAGTAATTTGGCGGAAGGATGCCATAATTATATTTAACCGGAAAAGAGATGACTGTTGAACATGGATAATTTAAAACACAGACTATGTTTAATATATCTTTCTCTTAATAAATATAAAAACAAACCGTCAGGTTTAAATTTTGTAATTAAATAAAACGTTTCCGGTGAATTAGACTTTATATTTAAATAAAAGTTTAATTTTATTATATTTATGTTATGACGTCGGGTGTGTGTCTTACCCGACCAGAGCCAACTAAAAAATTATTTATAATTTTCAAATAGCACAAAACTGAGCCCTATGGTACTTTCTCCACGATAGTTTTGACAGCCCGTGAAGTGACACCCGATAAACGTCCTCTACGGTATAGATATAAGATCATTACTAAAATTGGCATACGGAAGCAATAGATAATAAACTGTGATGATTAAGCGAAAGAACGCTTTGATATGGAGGATATATGTTATAAGGTGGGATAATATTTCAATGATAATTACAGGAACTACTGGAGAAATTCTCGTATTATTAAGAGAAATACGAGTATAGGAAATCCTAAGACACTCGTAATTTCATTTAGTGTTATGGAAATACGGGTATTACTTGTTAAAAATTAGGTATTGTAAAAAAATATTATTTTATAAACGTGCATACTCATTCTGTAGGTATTACAGGAAAATAATGGATATAGAAATTAAGGTTTAGAAAATTATGGAGAGCAAATTATTAAAACATAATGAAATATGGTAGATTTAATCACAAGACGTTTTTTGATAGCGATATTTGTGTTCTGCATTGCAGTCTGACTAGGTTGACAATATTTTTGAAAAAAATAATGGATCAATTGGTAAAAGAAGTACTGCAATTATCACTTTTATTTTTAATATTTAATTTTACATCTACTGCCTATAAATAAATATTTTCATAATTGTTTAATATTCAGGGCTAATTTTCTCGAAACGTGCTGTACGAGATTTGTTAATCAAAATTGAAACAGTAAAACCTACAATTCATTCGATGCTAAATCCCAAGGAGGTTCTCAAAGAATATTCCCAGTATTTAATATTCAGATTAAAATATTATTCTTATATTCCAAAAATTCCATACAAGATACATCGAATTTTTTTATATATATACATAAGTACATGCTTCCACATCGACATTGAACTTAGATTTATCAGTAGTCCCTTTCCTATATTGTAAATAAATTCAATCAATAAGAGAATTTCAACCAGAACCAAGTCAACAGAAACAGTTCCAAATTTCATCAAAATCACGAATCGGAAATGGGTTCGGTTTGGGTTCAGGTTTAGAAATGAATATAAAATTAGGGTCAGGTTCCGTTCGGGTTCAGAAAAATATTTTTAGGTAATTCGGTACCGGTTCAGTTCCGGTTCGGTTCGAAAAATAAAAAATGATATATGTATCTGAAATATTTTTTTTACATACGAGTAGGTATAGTAAATAAAAGGCGATCTGTTCATAACAATAACAAAATAATATAACTCTGTTAGGCAAATAATGAAAATGAAAAACAAAAATAATTATCGACACGTAATATACTCATACCAATAAATTTACTTTTAAAGAAATTTTATTTAATCTGATTATCAAAATATCTGATATTTCTACAGACATTTGCCCGCTGAAGTAGCAAAATGAATTTCAGTGCAGAAAATGCCCGTTCCACGCTAACTTGTGTAGCTGTAACTTAATTTGCGCAACGTCATAGAGTGTAACAATTTTTACTCCTCCCAAAAAATTAATGTATTAGCAGTCTAGATGTCTTCATAATTATAACTTTTTAAAATTACTTGTAAATTAGGTTTATTTAATTTTAATATTTCTGCTTGGGATTTTTCATTATCTTTCACTAAGTTTACAGTAAATCTTCCTTATCTTCAAATAATGAAATAAAATATTAAAAATGCAGGTTAGGTTATGTTAGGTTAGGTTAAATTAAGTTTCGGTTTCACTAACTTTACAATAAATCTTCCTGATCCATAAATAATGAAATAAAATATTTAAAATGTAGGTTTTGTTTAAAGGTAATTATTTCAGTACCAAATTAATCCTATTTGCAACTATGTGGCACTGAAAAATGTTGGTTCAGTAAACCCGGTTTTTTAACACGAAAATAATGGGTTCAGTTCCGGTTCGGGTTCAAGTCGGCCAAATTAACAGTGGTTCGGGTTCTGGTTCAGGTTCACAAAAGATATGGGTTCGGAACAGTTTTCGGTTCGGGTTTGGTTCAGTTTCCGGTCCCTGATCAAAATATTTGTTTCTAAAATGAGAGTCTATTTGCTGGAATAAGCAAAAAAAATATATGTTTGCACATAAGGATAAGATTTTTATTCTATATCGAATGTTGGTATCTCGTGTAATCGAATTTTTTTAAAATGTTGATCCCCCTTAGTTCGGGAACCCAGAGCATCTCTTCTTGCCCAGCTTGTACTTCGCTCCTGTGCTGTAAACCTCCTTCTCGCCTCTCAGACTCCGTCGCATTCTGTGTGTACTACACCGTACGGGTCCGCCTGGCATGTAGGATGCCTCATCGTAAATTATTGTTGATGTTTATATATCAACAACGCAGAATTAATAATGTAGACTTCGCAGATGGTATCAGGAGTATATTGGCCGGGACTTGGATTATGACCCGATGACTGATGATTGAGGTGGTGCAAATGAAGAGAGGCTGGCTATGGCTAACAGAACAGTGCGTGTTGAGATGTAATTTGTGAATTTATTCTAAATAACCAGTTGCGATTTTATTTTACGTTTAACATCTTTTTGTCAGTTAAGTATTGTTTCTTTTTTACCTCCATTCTTTGCCAATGGAATTTAATAGTGAATTTTCAATAAATAAATACATTTTACTGATTGTAGAATACTATTTCACTATTTTTGTAATATGTTTCAGTATACAGTTGATCCGTTTTTTGAGGCTCCTATTGGAATTTCGGAAGCTATAAGAGAACGAAGTCGGTTAAATTAAGGCAAAATTGCCTCATTAGTAGCCCATTTTAAAGATGTATTTGTTTTTTCCGAAATTTCATATGTCATTAGAAAAATTCAAGAGTTCAAATTTTGTTTATTTGTAAATAACTTCTAAATATGAAACAATGCAAAATTTTGGTTATACTTCTTTAGGACACTTCTTTATTTTATTTCGAAAGGCGGTGCTCAAATTATTTTGTCAATGTTAGATTTTTGCGTGTGAGTTTTATATGGACGCTATATTGGAAATTTGCACCCTTAAAAAAGATTTTTTAGCTTTCCAACGATGTATTATTTCGTGATGTTCTTTTGTTTAAAATAGCAAAAATGCAACAAATATTTGCCCTAATTTAACCGACTTAATGTCTCTTGTAGTTTCCGAGATCTCAATGGTGAGCCTCAAAAAACGGACAACCTGTATACATATAACCAATTTTTCTAATTATTCACATTTACAGTTTACATAATAGTCTATTTGTTATAATTGTTCAACCGAAACGAACGTAGATACTTATATAAATATTTAACAATTTTTTTCTTTGAAAGAATACACTGAAATATTGCTTTCTGGCACATACCTATATGTACACGTAAACTCCAATGTTATTAAAAATATAAAATAATATATCATTCTCTATATTCTCATTTATTTAAGATTTCAGTTTATGAAGCCATATTGTTTGATACCGGTCGCGCTATTGTGAATAAAATTTACCAAAAACCAAGTAGGTATAGAACCCTGTTAGTCCCCCATTTGTATTTGAAAATATTTTTGTAATCACTATTAACTTATCTAGGGATGTTATGTATGATAATAATATTACCGTACAGATACAGTTATTACTTAGTTACCAGCCTACTTTTGTACATGTAAACAATGGATTAATATCCTCAAATCGGTAAAGGGTTTAACAAAATTATAAAAAATCAAGAAATATACTTAACTATACTTATTAATAATCATTTCCTTTATTTGCTGCCAATTCCTAATATATAACTAATTTAACAAGTATTTATTTACATTACAATAATTCGTTTCTTCGATCATGGCGAAGGGAAAACTTGTTTGTTTGAAATTGTTGTTAGTTTTCAACGGATTTTTGTTTTGACATTGGGGAACGTAAATTGTGTATGATTATTAAAAATTGTAATAATGGAAACTAATTACCTTGTTTTCGTATAATTTCAATAACTGTTGCATTTTTGATGTTTGATACAACAAATGATCATAGATAAGTTATACATCTTAGGAAAGCTAAAAAATTCTCTTTTCATTGATGTAACTTGGCATCCATATAAAAATTCAAACTCTGGCATCCTTACACGAAATCTAGCCAGCACATTACCTTCCGTCAGTTCTATGTATTTTGTATAAATGTCATACAGAAAGTTCCTTGCAAAAGATTATATTTCTTGTACATTACCTTAAGGCAGTTGTATGTATTATATACAAATTCCGTACAGAAAGTTTCTAACAAAAGATCCTATATTTCCAGTAAAATTATAACATAAACGTACTGTCAACTGCACTTGACACTGACATCTTTCAATCAGAATTTTCTTAATGTAGCAGCTGTTTCCAAAGTTATAGCAAAGCTGACTTATATATATATATATATATATATATATATATATATATATATATATATATATATATATATATATATATATGATATTTAATTTCTTTATAAATTTTTAACTCTATGTCCATTTAATATGAAGTATAAAATGCATTCAAATCGTATAAAAAATAATTAATTCTTTAATATTCATAATAACATTAAATGTGAAAAAATGATATTTAACATCGTTTTTTCAAGAAAAACTGTTAAAATCTTCAAATGAGGGTACTTCCGGTTGACCAATTATAACCAAAATCTAATCAGCTCTTCACATGGATGTAACGAAGAGGAATACGAAAGAATTATAATTTTTGGAATTGTAGTATTAGAGTTATCGCATTAGAAAATTTTGTCACACACAGACACACACACACACACACACACACACACACACACACACACACACACACACACACACACACATATATATATATATATATATATATATATATATATATACATACATACACACACACACATACAGACATCATCGTAAAAATAGTAAAATCGTATTCTAGGGACCCTAAAACGTGCTTATTCATCAAAAACTCACCACCGAATTTTTTGACCAAAGACAATACCTTCCTTACCTAAAGGTGACGGAAGGTAAAAAAATATATGTATCGCCATTCGAAGGAACATAAACAATTGTAAAATTTATATTTTCGCCTACATATAGCACATCATTAAAATAGTGTCAAAATGAGGCACGTTTAGTCTACGTAATTAAATGACTTCGTTTAACTTATATGTAACTTGCCAGAAAAGTTATTTGCGGTTTGTATATGAAACAAAAATAAAAATGGCAAAAGAAAATGTGCTGGCCATTTTTATATTTGCAGTTTTGCATACTATGAACAATAATTCGGTTACAGCCAAATGAATAATATCTTTGAAGGCAATATATGGTAATTTTCTCTTTTATTTCTGTAACTACTTTTTCCTTGAAATAAAACAAAATTTGAGAAACACCAGGAGGAAACAAAATATTTAATTTGTAATAAAATCAAATAAGTCAAAACCTATCTACATGTCTTCTGTCTAATAAGAACATAAAATATTTTATGATCATTTCAATTGTAAATAGTGAACTGAATAATTACTTCTGCCACTAAACAACAACACTAGAACTGGTATTCTGCCAAAATCATATTCGGAGTATCTCTAATTTTAATCGCTAACATATTAATTATAAATTTATTTTATGCGTATTCATCGTTTTTACTTCCTGTTAGTCTAGAAGGCTAGATTAAAACAGCTAAAAATTACAAATCGTCGCTTTGATAAATAAGAACGTTGAACGTTTCAAGGTTATAAAATCTTTTACGATGATATCTGTGTGTATGCGCGCGCGCTCCAATTCAAATTATAACAATTTGAAAATCGTGAAAACTGATATTTTTACTCTTTATTGAAATTAGATTTTTAACCCTTAAGTGGTCGCGCCTATTTTTGCACCGCTCCTTAAATATGGCTATATTGCTGCATATTTCCGATTTTGATTATAGTTTTTGTTATAGCCGGATAAATTAATAGTACTTATTACTATTTGATACAATACCTACTAGGAAAACATGCTAACAAAAAAATAAACCAACAAAAAATATTATCACTTTTTGTTAAAGGCGAATCAATTCTCGCAATATAAAATATTTCTAAGTTAACAAAATATACAATTCTAAACACAATAATTGTTCTGACTCGATGTCGTTATCGCTATAAAGTAGAACCTCTCCTTTAGAATCTTTCGAATCATCCTTACCCACATTGTATATGTATACAAACTGTTCACTTCTTTCTCCAGCTCCATCAATGCTCCATCATCATCCTTGTCTATTTCTAAATACTTGGCAAGTTCTTTGCCAGTCACGATTATCGAGTTTTTGACCGAAAAATTATGATAAAATTGTATATTTTCACTTACAATATAATATTTACTTATAGTTGGAGGCAGTGATCTATGAAACTCATTATAGAATCTACCAATTGGCCGTTATAAAGTTTCATGGACCTTGTGGTAAGGGTTCCTGGAGCCAGGTAGATTTTTCTGTCCTGGACCGTACCAGATATTTGCATTCAAAATGTTTCCTAATTGTGTACTTGTAAATCTGTATTAAAGTAATATGCATATTACATGTAATTCTAACATAAATAAATAAATAAATAAATAAATAAATAAATAAATAAATAAATAAATAAATAAATAAATAAATAAATAAATAAACAAACAAACAAACAAACAAACAAACAAACAAACAAACAAACAAATAAATAAATAAATAAATAAATAAATAAATAAATAAATAAATAAATAAATAAATAAATAAATAAATAAATAAATAAATAAATAAATAAATAAATAAATAAATAAATAAATAAATAAATAAATAAATAAATAAATAAATAAATAAATAAATAAATAAATAAATAAATAAATAAATAAATAAATAAGTAAATAAATAAATAAATAAATAAATAGATAAATAAATAAATAAATAAATAAATAAATAAATAAATAAATAAATAAATAAATAAATAAATAAATAGATATACCATCACGGCATATTACCTATTGCTGACTGTGACAATTTGCATTGTATACGCAGTTTTCGGTAATGATGATAATATATTTGTACCGTACGTGCGTTTACCAGACGTCACCACAAGGACACTCGTTGCTGACGTGGAGAGTGCAGCACAGGGGTCACTTTTGTGCCATTTAAAATTCGAAATATTTGACGTCGGCCGGGATCGAACCCCGTTCTTCAGATTCGCGACCAGACACTCAGGGATTACAATAAATTCAAACATAGCTTTTAAATACAAACAGTTACTGGAAATTTTCTTTTGAGGTACCTACATGCAAAAACCTTTTTCATTGTTGAAAGTCATCAAAACGAAACGTCGTTTCTGTGCTTGTTTCAGTAGTGTTTGAATAAAATTGTGAATATGTGAGTATGATTTTACTTCCGTCACCTTTAGGTAAAGAAGGTATTGTCTTTGGTCAAAAAATTCGATGATGAGTTTTTAATGAATAAGCTCGTTTTAGCGTCCCTAGAATACGAATTTACTATTTTTACGATGATATCTGTAAGTATGGATGGATGTAGTATGTGTGACGATTTTTTCAGATCATAACTCCAATACCACCTTTCCAAAAATTATAATTTTTGCGCATTCCTTTTCTTTAGATCCATATGAAGAGCTGATTAGATTTTGGTTATAATTGGTCGACTGGAAGTACCCTAATTTGAATACTTTAACAGTTTTTCTTGAAAAAATGCTGTTAAATATCACTTTTCCACATTCAATGTTATTATAAATATTAAAGAATATTTTATTGTCTATACGACTTGATTACATTGTATACTTCATATTCAATGGATATAGAGTTAAAAAATTATAAAGAAATTAAATTTCACAAAGCAGCCAGCTGTGCTATAAACATGGAAACATCTACCTCATTAAGAAAATTCTGATTGACAAGTGCAATTTACATAATATATTTGAGTTATAATTTTATTGGAAATATATAGAATCCCTTACAAGAAACTTTATAGAACTGACTGAAGGTAATGTACTGGAAATATGGAATCATTTGCAAAAAAAAACTTTCTGTGTGGACTTTGTACAAAATACACAGAACTGACGGAAGGTAATGTGCTGGCCACATCAATTTTTTTAATACGACCCAGTTCTTACCCGCAAAGTGATGCATTTAAGTTGGAATAATTTATGAGTAATGACCGCAAACATGTCCAACCCTCCCTAAAAGGTTGTAAATTCTGCATAAGTCAGTTTCATAGATCGCTTCCTTCAACTATACACAAATGTTCGCGCCGTAGCACTCCGTGCACCGCTCGAACATTTTGCTGAAGACACGTCTACATCTTCGAGACGAGTGGGGCAAACTGAAAATTCCGTCGGCAGTGCACGGTAGACACAACAGTCATAGGTTACATGGAAGGGCATTCAATTACAATAAAACAAGAAAAAGTTACAGAGCTTTTAATACGAGTACGAGCGGAGCACTCAGTGCACCCGCGATTAAGTTAAATGACAAGTCGAAAATGACATTTAAAACTCTAAAGTTTTCCTAAATACCTATATAATTGGTAAGATTTTGGTGAAAAATACATATATTGAAAATATATTACATTAATATTACGAGTAGGTACATTGGAAATTGGAACTATAATTACGCAAACGCAAAGAAATTTAAAATACATATTTATCAACATTTAACAGTGAAAAAAATTAATAATATTATTATCGGCCTGTAATCCATATCAAACCTAATTTAAATTGACAATCAGTTGAAAATTATGCTTTTAATAGATTCATAACGTTCGCCTGTTCACAAAACAAGAACCACAAATTAATATAAACGTTTACAATAAACCGCCAAGAAAAAATTAATGTGCGGTATCAAACCCCCAATTTCGAGGCTATTAATATTCAAATTGCCTGTTGCATGTTGGAAAGAGCCACTGGATTACACAAAACTTACGTGTTTTCAGTATGCTAATGATAAACTATGGTAAACGCCGAAATCCGAACGCTGAATTCAAATGCTGATCGAGATTCGGGACCCACCCTGGAGCTGTAGGCTACTGTGTTTTGCTCAAAATGTATTTAAATTGATTTCAAAATCGTGTGAATTCCAGTCAGAATATCTAACCTAGATCAACCAGTCTGTCTATTTTGTTGCTGAAAGCGGATTCGTGATGTGTGTAGGTGATCATTTTGATATTAGAGTTTCGTTTTCGGCTTGAGAAATGTCTGGCGTACATTATGAATTTTTAATATTCTTTCAAGGCATGCTGATGTATTTGGAATGTTTCTGCTGAGATTTTTACAATTTGCATAGATCCCCTATTATCTATTTAAATGCCAAGCTTGGTATATGGGAAAATATATATTTAGTATGTCCCATTTCAAACTGCCACCACTGGGATTTTGAAAACTATAAGAGCTACAAAATTAGTAAAATAGGACATCTCAAACTAATGCAATACACGCATTGATTTAACAGACGAAAAATCAAACGATTTAAATTTATGCTATTTTGAATCGATAATCGTACCGTGTGTGGGACTGTCGTAGGAGAAGCAGTACAAATTGATCATATCTGATGGCAGTGTGGTCTGTATAAAATTTATCGTACGATTGTGCTAGTTGGTCGACCAATTTGTACATCTGCGTGTATCTCGTACAACAATTGAATAAATTTCTTACATTTCAAACTCTTTTGTATTAGACTGCATCGTGTTAATGAATTAAATTCCATTCTTAAATAATTCTGCAGATTCGTGGATTTATCTTTTCTCATTCTTCTAACAAATTCATATGCGCATAACGATTACGTTTAAATAACCAATTCTTCTTCCATTTTGTTTTCATTTTGATTTTTAACTTATTAGTATCAGTAGGTATGTTATAACAATATTACGCAAGAACGTACATAGTTTTCTTTGATGGAGCCATCGCAGAGTAGAGTGCACAATTTTTATTCTTAATAAGTTTTTTGAAGTCACGGAAGGAATGTATCTTAATTTTATATAGTATTGACTGATTCACAGATCGTTTACAATATCTTTACACGTCTGAGCAAACGCTGTACGATAAGTTTATTCAACTATGTCTGCACAATATGCAGTACGATTAATCGCATCGATTAAGATGTGCTTTTGTTTTCTTAAAATTCTTACAGGCTACTAAATAATAACAAAATATAATTTCGATTGATTTTTCTCTTCCCAATAACTTCTATAGGTTTAGCCCAGCCTGTGACAATAATTTTTATGATTCTGAATATCCGAGATACAACATAAAGTTATAGTTTTTTTATGTGGAACATATATTTAATTTTTACCAGAAAAAATCTCTGTTTTTCTTTTTACTAATATAAAGAAAAACAAAAAGAAAAATGGAGAATTTTTAAGGTAAATATCATATATGGTTCCATTCCATTTTAAAAAATGAAAGTTTATGTTATATAAGGTATCTTAGGATGTGTTAATAATATTACTTTACTTTTTACAATATCTCAGTATGTAATTGTTTTATCATTTGGAGTTATAGATGCAATTTAGGCAATGCAGAAAAATTAAGCGATAACATTTTTCTGGGATGACCCCTTTGCTTTTAATATAATTATAATATTTATATTCATGCCCTGACCACAATACTCTCAGAGTTAGAATACATCCCCAGGATGCAGAAAGATACTTTCTTTTTACCTTCCGTCACCTTCAGGTAAGGAAGGTATTGTCTTTGGTCAAAAAATTCGGTGATGAGTTTTTAATCAATAAGCACGTTTTAGGGCCCCTAGAATACGATTTTACTATTTTTGCGATGATGTATGTATGGATATATATATATATATATATATATATATATATATATATATATACATATATATATATGTGTGTGTGTGTGTGTGTGTGTGTGTGTGTGTGTGAGCGTGTGTGTGTATGTGTGTGTGTGTGTGTGAGAGACAAAAAATTTCTCTGCGATAACTCAAATACTACAATTTCAAATATTATAATTCTTTCATATTTCTCTTCGTTACATCCATGTGAAGAGCTGATTACATTTTAGTTATAATTGGTCAAACGGAAGTATCCTCATTTGAAGATTTTAACAGTTCTTCTTGAAAAAACAATGTTAAATATCATTTTTTTACATTTAAAGTTATTATAAATATTAAAGAATATTTTATTATCTATACGATTTGACTGCATTTTATACTTTATATTGAATGGATATAAAGTTAAAAAATCATAAAGATATTAAATTTCATAAATTGCTCCATGCTAACTATGAAAACAACTACTATACCTATTAAGAAAATTATGATTTAAAGATGTCATTGTCAAGTGCAATTGACATAGTATGTTTGTGTATGAAGTTTGTACAAAATACATAGGACTGACGAAAGGTAATGTGCTAGCCACATCAGATTTTTTCTTTATAAATACTACCATCACCTTGCAATTTTTGTGAACACGGCTTTTTTAAAGACAATAGGAATCGCATACGTATCTTGCAAATAAAAATAAGATATCTCCATACTTACCACATTCATTGAACTTACATTTGTTTAAATTGTCATTGCAAACCACACTGTTTTAAATAAAATATAAAAACATAATTAAATATTTTCACATATAATGTCTTTACTATTTATTCTTTTGCATTATGACAATATAATTGCAAAATACTGTGAGTATTCATTCTATAAGTAGCATATCACGGCTAATAAAAATACGAAATTGCTATAAGAAGAGCAAGTAGTAGATTATTTCCAGTGTCCGGCCAGTCTCGCAGATACCATATGTCCGATACGCAACATTAATATCATCTCTGCTTCTGAGCAGTAATCTACAGGCAAGTAGTGAACCGAGAGCAACCACTGCACAACGCATTGCTAAATCTCCATCAGCCACCGTCAAGCTACCGATTACACTATAGGCAGTGACTATCAAACTTTTGCAGAAATACATTTTAATCCCATATTGTTTGGGTTCATTACTATCATATTATTAATCAGTAAATGTATTCAAATATAAACTCAGTTTAACTTCGTCTATCCTAACCTAACTAAATCTTAACTTAATTAATTGACATGAAAATACTTTGGTTCATCTGTCAAATTGGGTTATAGTATTTTATGTTATGTAATAAGACGAGGGCAAGCGCAATAACAGATAAATAAGTTTTTATAAACTCTTCTAAATTATAGTTTCGATAATCATATTTTAACTCTGTTTATCTGTTTAAGTTATAAATGTCAAAATTCAGTTTAGAAATTCTTTTCGTATTATGATAGTCACGACATTTATTTGTTGATCATTAGGTTTAAAAATTATTGCGTATACGTTCGTGACCTTGGGTGACCTAGCCTATGCACCCCGTACCCCTAAGATAACCCTGTCCTGAAGATAGCGTTTTTGTTTTAAGATAGTCTATTTTAGATACTCGTGGAGTTAACATGTAAAAGAGTCTACTTGAGTTCGTTGCGTCGGGAAGACGTTAGTTGACGGAATGTAATAGTCTTTTAGTTTTGAGGCGACGCCCGCCCACTTGGTTACGGAATGTAACTTATTAGTAATGGCTTAGTTATAGTTGTATTAGTTTAAATGTAAATAAAGTTATTAGTTATTAAACACAAGTATTTGTTCATGCCCGTAGTGTTCATCAGTGTAAAGTGTAAAATCAAGTGAAAGAAAGTGTATTTGTGTTCTTCCTTATCTCGAAGTCTTCCTTATCACCAGTCAGTTAAAGTCAGTGTATCATCGCTGCAGTAATCAGCAGTATTAATATTAGCAGTCATCTTTTCGAAGGAGACCCTCGTGTTACAGTGGCGCAGTCAACGGGTAGAATAATGAGAGCAATGTTTACTCTTATTCACCCGAAAAGTTCCTACATCAGTTTCAGTATTATTAGTTTGTGACCGAGGAGAGGGTACTTGGTGTACAATATGTACACATTTGCGACCACGACGCCAGCGATGATACAGCAACCCAGGCCGTATCAGCCGTCACCAGATATGCTTGACGTATTGCTTGCAATAAGTACGTTCTCTGGTGATGGCAGTGTGGGAGAATATATTTTTCTCGGTAGTGCAATAGTGTTAAGGCTCAGTGGTAAGGCATGGGAATTGTATTTTGTAATTCCATTGTATAAGCGGCCTACCACTGGCACAGATATAGTGCGTTGGTTAGAAATAACCTATGCAGGACGCACCATATTACCACCATCATTTTTTCCTGCTTGTACGCCAAGTTTTTATGATCCAGCAAGGACGCACCAGGTTTACGCACCGCAGGCGCCATTAGATCCGTTGTCTCCAGGGATGGGGTGCACGAATTGCCAGTAGGGAAGATCAGTTTAGAAGAAATTGAGTCCTTACTGGCAATAGATGGTCGTTTTGCGGTGGTAGACATACCACGACCAGAAAGTTCGACAATAGCCGTCACAGCGAGTGACAAGGGCGTACAGGATGGAAAAATGATTAAAGAGAATTGCCTGCCGGAGAAAACAGAGAGTTGTAAGACTGAGGAAGGACACAGCGAAGTAGCTGATGAACAGGACATCGACACAGTGTATGACGACAACCTGCATGAAATGGATCTGCAAATGGTCAACGAAGAGGACATCGTGAATGGCAACTTGGGCGCGAACATCGAACAGAAAAACTTGGCATGCACACCTGTGCAAGTTTTACGCCGCGAGCAAGCCACTGGTGGTCTTGCATTTCAGGATCGACGTTATCGCATACAGTAGTGTTCCCAAATTTTTTGTAGTGCCATCCCTTAGACCACTAGATTTGAAAAGCCGCCTCCCTCGTGCAGTGTAGGGACCTTTGAGTTGTTTTCTTTTGACGATTATATGACGATTTTTGTTAGTGTTTAGTTTTTGGTTGGTTAAGTTGCATGTTAAATTAGTAATTTTTATTAGATAAGAAAATAAAATACCCTTTTCCTTTTCAGCATTTGAGATTTGAATTTGTAATATGTTAAAAAGTTTTAGGTACGTTTATGTTATGTCTTGCGATTTTTATATCCTATGTTTTATGCTTTGTGTCTCATAGTTGTAATATGTTTGAAGTTTTATTTGTTTCATGTATTGAGAACCTATCTTCAGTGATCAAGATTTAAGAATAAATATAATGATTTTACAATATATTTATGTCTTAAGGGGAAGATAATGTAATAAGACGAGGGTAAGCGCAATAAAAGATAAATAACTTTTTATAAACTCTTCTAAATTATAGTTTCGATAATCATATTTTAACTCTGTTTATCTGTTTAAGTTATAAATGTCAAAATTCAGTTTAGAAATTCTTTTCGTATTATGATAGTCACGTTATTTATTTGTTGATCATTAGGTTTAGAAATTATTGTGTGTACGTTCGTGACTTTGGGTGACCTAGCCTATGCACCTCGTACCCCTAAGATAATTCTGTCCTGAAGATAGCGTTTTTGTTTTAAGGCAGTCCAGTTTAGATACTCGTGGAGTTAACATGCAAAAGAATCTACATGAGTTCGTCACGTCGGGAAGACATTAGTTGACGGAATGTAGTGTCATTTAGTTTCGAGGCGACGCCCGCCCGCTTTGTTACGGAATGTAACAGTTTAGTACTTGATTATTTGTGTAAGTTAGGCTTAGTGTTAATTATTAAACACGTAAATAAACAATAGTTAGTAAAATCATGAAGAGTGTCCATGTCCGTAAATCGTAATACCGTAGTGTTCATCAGTTAAAGTGTAAGTTACGTGTGTGCGTGTTCCTCCTTCTCAGTTCTTCCATCTCAAGAAGTCCTTCGGCACGAAATGTTGGACGCCAACCATCAGAGGCATCCATTAGTAACATAAAGTGTATCATCGTTGGGAGTAAGCAACAAGTAATCAACAGTAAGGAGTATTAGTATCATCATCCTCATCAGTCCAGATCCACCCCCCTCGTATTACAGTTACAAGCCAGATAAAACGGTTTTTCACTGCTGAAAGGAGCAAATGACTAGCAAGCCGAGAAGACGAGCCTGTCATTTCCCTGAGGCACTAAAACAGTTACGTGGCATGTTACTCACTTGAAAATCAAATTTAAAATTATAACCAAAAACTACTCAGTTGCAATTGACACTTATTTTCAATATGACAGTAACAAAACACAATTTTCTCGTGTCCACAACATAACTAACGTGGTTAAAATAACAAGTTAGCTGTCAATTTTACAAGTTAGTAACTCGTGAAGATTAATTTTCAAAAGTGCCTAGTAGGCGGTATCAATAAATGAAGTTTACAAAAGCAAGTAACGACTAAATTTATTTTTATTAGGTATTATTTGTTCAAATAAACAATTACCCTTTAATTATTTTAATTCAATTGAACAGAAATTATATAATAATATATCGGTAACATGTGTTAATATAGCTATAATTATTTTGGAAATAGATTTTTCCTGGACTGATACTATGACCCACATTCACAGATCACCATAACGTAAATCCAATTAAGGAAGTTAATTTACATATTTACTTGCATATTTTTGCGTACGTAAAAAAGATTTCCATTGCATTAAGTGTAAGCACATAAATAAATTCAATACTAATGTGGATACAGTAGCTAGTATACCATCTGGTCCACACTATTTTTAGTGTTAAAAATAACGCTACAATTTACTTTAATGTTTCACAATGTTAAGTTAATGAAAATAATATATTCCCAACGTGTAAAAATTATAGGCACACTAAAAATAATAATAATAATAATAATAATAATAATAATAATAATAATAATATTAGTACTTAAGTACTAAATGAGGAAACGAATATAACAGGCAAGATTATCAGCAAATTGAAAATATGTTGTATAAAGTAGCTATTTTTACATGCGTATACGTAGTATTCAAAGTTTCTCACAAACATGGAAGTCTACTTATTGAAATTTCCGATTCATGGCGCCATGTGGTTCGATACCGGTCGCGTTACATTATGAACATGAAGCTTTGTTAAAAATCAAGCAAAACGCGAAAAATATAAGGGTGTAGGAGTACCTTTGTAATTCGCTAAGAACCATATTAGTTCTCCCTCTATATTACTTATAGAAATTTTTTGCAAAGCGTTTGAGATTATTTTTATAAGTGAGTTACCGGCCAAAAGAGGTGCTCGCAAATAAAATGTATTTAATTATAAGCTGAACAAAAGCAATTGCAATCAAATAATATGTGCCTGTATACACTGCCGATTGAAAGTTTGAGACAGGTTACAAATTATGTTAAACATAAATATATGAAGACCACACTGAAAAATTTGGTGTGGCCAACACAATACCTCCCGACCGAGTCACAAGAAATGTTAAGCTAATCTACATTTTTGGATTAGCGAATTTTACTCTACTTTTGGCAGTTTATTTCTTAAAATATAGTCTAATCTAATCCCAGAAACTACCATTTTTGATAATAAAATGAAGATTAAATTTTAAATGCCGGGATAGAATATAATTCACTAATCCAAAAATAAGGATTAGCTTAAACTTTTTTGCGAATCTTTAATTTTTATTAATGAAATCTATTTACTTATGCTGGAAACTGTATTGATTTCCTTTTCTATTGTTCTATTTACTTTTTTCTTTTTAAAACGTTACTATTATAAATTGAAATGATTAGTTCCTTGAAACTGTTATTTATATGTCTGTTACATACATTTGATTTGAATAACTGCGTAACCAAGGAGTTTTGTTTGTTTAAAGCGTAGGTTCCGAGATTTAAATTGTAGATAATTTTATAAATTTAATCATTAAATATGTGGAAAAGGTATTCATGCAAATCTGTAGGAAATTTAATTTTTTTAATTCTTATAATAACATTATCTCGAAAAAATAACATTTAAAGGTATTTTTTTGCAGAAAAACTATTTTGAACTTGAAGTAAGATGCCATTTCCGTTTATCCGATTTACACCATAATCTAATGGGCTCTTTTCATAGTAGAAAAAGGTCGAAATGCAAGGTTTCAAATTTTTTTGAATGATAGTATTTGAGTTAGAGTGGAGGGTCCACACATACACACACACGCGCACTCACACACACACACACACACGCAAACACACACACACACACACATATACACACACACACACACACACACACACACACACACGCACACACACGCACACACACACACACACACACACACACACACACACACACACACACACACACACACACACACACACACACACACACACACACACACACACACACACACACACACACACACACACACACACACACACACACACACACACACACACACACACACACACACACACACGTGCTCATTTACCAAAATCTCGATATGCGATTTTTAGCACAATCCCTATACCTCCCTTACCAAGGGTAGCGGGAGGTAAAAAAAGGGGGAATGTCATTATAATGTAGTATTCTTGGAAACTTAAAAAAAAGTTTACATCAGTAATGTTCTCTTGTTGTAGTGCTATATTTGAAAGGTAAATAACATTGAGTTTTTCATCGTTATTGCATTGGAATTGGAAGTTTGTACATACCGTATTTGATGTACATAACGCATATCTTAATTCATTTAATTAAAAAAATGCGACGTTCCCCTTTTTGCAGTGTGGTCTGTATATATCATATTATATTACAAGTAACAATAATAATAATATCTCATTTATTCGTATATTTACATTCTTGACTTATAAAGTTTATATCATTTTTAAAAAAGATAACTTTTACTTTACCCTGTTTCCCACAGAAACTTAATATACCGGGGGGATATTAAAAAAAAGGAATCCTGTTTGAAACGCCATTATTCCGGAATACATTGAGATGATGATTTTAAATTTTTTATTTCTTGCAGACAAAGGGTTGCATGCTGCAAAGCATTCCTAGCAAATTTGAAACATTTATATATATATATATATATATATATATAAACAAGTGAATACCGATTTTCTAAATTTGATTTTTATAATCAGCTTAAATGTTTGGCTAATAGCTCGCAATTTAATTAAATCTGACTTATAGATCATTGCAACTTGTTACCAAGAAAAAACTAGCCCGGCAAAAAAATTGCAGATGAATTTCTAAGGAAGAGATAGCCACTTTCTAGCATAAATCGAGCTATTAGGCGACGGGTCAATTTTCAGAAATCCTGGGACAGTTCATGTACTGAATTTGTGTCATTTGTAACAATTACTGACCTGCCACCTCTAGGTTTTCTGAAAATTTATTCAGTTTTTTTCAGTCGCCTAATACCTTTATACTTCATACTGGATCAGTAAGGCCCTTTCTTCATGAAAACCTTGCTTCTTTGTTAACTATAAACAATGTCGTATTCATTAAGTTTTCTTTTTTACTTTGTCGGTCTATACATATGTTTGTGGAATGTCATATGGAGTCATTATGTCAAATGTAACCAAACATTTAATTTTCAAATCAAGTTCCTTCTTGGTTATCTGATTGTCAACATGTAAACTTACAAATTTATTATAATGGTGTGTATGTATATATAGACAAAAATGGGATTGAAATATTGAGTAGTAGTTTCAAATTTGGCTACTGGAGGGTAGTGTTGCCGCATCGTTAAGGGAACAAGATAAAATTTAAATTTATTTTTAAAAAAACCATAATTTAAATATAATGTAGATACTTCTAGAAGGCAAAATATGAACCTACATCTACATTAATAATTATACTTTCATTTTCTGAAAAAAATAATAATGTGGGAATACCGCATTGTAAGCAGAAGAATTGACTTTAAAATGTACATAAAAATTCTTTACACTCGTAAGACGTTAAAGCCTTAACAAAATTAGTAGTTTGTGTTAGTAGCCATGGTTAGTATTTGTATAATTAGTAGTTAAAAATTGGTAAACAGCATTCACAATACATGAAATTAACGACTACGAATAATAATTTTTGTTGGCAAAATAATACATTTGATTCAAAGTTTTTAAAGAGCTGGTTTAATTTAATACTTCTTGTTTAGTAGATTTGACTATTATTTAATATTTTTGTATCTTTCTCTTTTTGCATAAAAAAAAGTTCAACAGAATAAACTATAAAAAATATAATTTATTTCTGTTAAAACAATTGTCAAACTCAACAAATGTTACAATATCTTTGTTTTCTTTGTTCTGTGACTGGTTACTCTGTTAACCACTAACTATAAGTTTGGAGCTTACAAACTCTTGCGCTAACTGAATTTAGCGCGGACCTGGGCTGCGCTAATTTCGTTATTGTGAACGCTAAACTACAAGTAGATATGCCAAGCTTTTTGCGCTACTCGTAGGTAACTACTAATACTAACCGCTAATTTCGTGTTGTGAATGAGGCTTAACTGAAAAGTTGAAATAGATGTTTTATTCCAAAGCATTTTTATGTTTTCTTTTTAAATGACCTGCCTCAAACTTTTGCCAGTAGTGTCCTACTACATTTCAAACTTGGCGCAAGCAAGAGTTTGAAATCCACTGACCCTCCATCCCATCGCCTCATCATCTGAGTGGGATGTGAGATGGCAAGCATGTTATGATGTGCGGTACGGAGCCTACAGTGGCCACGGCCACGCTGCCTGGTTTTAAGGCATGCGCGAATCTCTACAAACTTAGACACCCTCAGCGCAGTGCAGCCAACTTGGCGGAAAAATCAAACCCGTATCCGTGTCCAAGTCCTGTCTGTACTCGGACACACACGCGCTCCTATGACAAACGGACAGCTAATTAGCCAGCGTGTTTCAGACAAAGCGAGCGTGAAATCACCAAGTGTAGATATCGCAAAGTGAGAATGCATTGTTTATTGGTGTAAAAAATCGCAATAAATTAAAGATATATGGATAGAGTTATATCAAAATATAAAGTTCATTTTTTATATAAAAAATTAAACTTGGGGTCGTTTACTATTTAATTTTTATATTTGTTTATGAAACCGTCTAAAGTGACAGCGATTTGTAGTTTAAAAAGTCTATATCGTTATTCGTTAAGCCGTAATATATAAACTGGTAAGTTTATTAGCAAATGTAAAACCAAATATGTGAAAAATAAGATACTGACACATTGTCAGTGTTAATGACACAGACAGAAAATAACATTATTCGTACGGCTATGAATCAAGGTAATATATATGAATTAATAAATAAACTTACGTTAAAGCGAAAGTATTGTCAACAACGAGCATCGTTTTAAAATGGAATGTCCTAACTTAGTAGAAACAATATGAATTTTTGAAGGACAATCGTGTTATATCCATCCTTATCGCAGACGCTTCTTGTTCTTTGTTAATTCGTTCATGATACAGATGACCTTGATCAAACATCTCCCAAAATTTTTACTATATGTATATATATATATATATATATATATATATATATATATATATATATATATATATATATATATACGAGGGTCATTCAATAAGTAAAGAGACAAATTCTATAATTTTAAAACTATTCAATGAATGTGTACAATCTTTTCAGGGGTGTTAGTTGGCAACCTTGGGATATGCTCTGATCAGCTGTTTCATCATTTTATGTCAACATAACCTCAAAATTTTCAGTTCACCATATCAAGTCCACGAGAAGATTGCACCTTAGAAGAGCAGCGCTTTTTAGTCGCAGAAGGTGTAAAACCAAGTGAATTTTTTTCTAGAATGTTGATACAGTACGGTAAAAGTTTTATGAACCGTGCGAATTTTTACAAGTGGGTTGATCGGTTTAAAAGTTGCCGAACAAGTGTAGGTGATGAACCCCGATGTGGACGTCCAGTGGAAGTTTCTGGTCCCTCGTTAGAATCGAGGATTGACGGACTTATTCGTGATAACCGAAGAATTACTGTTGAAATGATAGCTGAGAAAGTTCAAGTAAGTGTTGGAACTGTTCAAAATGTCATTCAGAACAATTTAAAGTACAGAAAAACGTGTGCCAGATGGGTTCCCAGACAGCCTACTGACGCTCATAAAGAATCGAGGCTTTCCATTAGTCAAGACTTAAAGCAACGAAGTTTGATTGAAGGAGACGCTTTTTTTAAAAGAATAGTGACCTGCGACGAGGTCTGGATCCATCACTCCGACCCTGAGACCTAAAGGCAGAGTATGGAGTGGAAACACACTACCTCTCCAGTTCGCAAAAAAATCAAGGTTCAACCTTCCGCCGGTAAAGTGATGCTGACCATCTTTTGGGACTCACAGGGTCCAGTCTATTGCGATTTCCTTGAAGATCAGTGAACTATCAATAGCCAATACTACTCTGAGATGCTAGAGCACAAAGTTAGACCAGCTATCAGGAGCAAACGCCGTGGACTCTTGTCAAAAGGAGTCATTCTTCAGCACGATAACGCCCGCCCTCATACAGCCCAGCTGACCCGTGATAAGCTTCAAGAATTGGGTTGGGAGGTCTTACCTCATCCTGCCTACAGTCCCGACCTCGCCCCATCTGATTTTTACCTGTTTGGACCACTCAAAGACGCCCTACGTGGAAAAAGATTTGCTAACAATGAGGAAGTTAAGGAAGCGGTGCAAAAGTGGCTTCGGGGTAAATCGAAAGAACTCTTCGCCAAGGGAATTAGGAAGCTGCAAAAAAGATGGGACAAGTGCATAACTGTGGGGGGTGATTATGTTGAAAAATAGCCTTAATTTTGAAAGATTGAAATAAACCGTTTTTGAGCTATAGCCATTTGTCTCTTTACTTATGGAATGACCCTCGTATATATATATATATATATATATATATATATATATATATATATATATATATATATATATATATATATATATATATATACCGGGAGTCTTAGGCCGACCGACACATGGGCGATTAACATGTAAAATTAGTTAATTGTGAATAGTATCTCCCCAGTGCAAGATATTAAGATGAAATTTTGCATGCTTATCCGGGGATACTATTTCTATGGATTTCAATTCAAATCAGTCAATTTACAAGTGTAATACTAGAATAAATTAAGAAAAATTGTAGAAGTACCATGAATGTTATTCATATCTTGAAAATAATAGTATCTAAGCAACAGCTCTGATAGAGTAGGGGTAACGTGCGTGCTTCACAATTTAGAGAGTCGGGTTCGAAACCAACCGACAGCAATATTTATTTTTTAATTTTTTCTTTTCAAAATAATTTTTATTATTAGTATGTTTTTAATCTTTTATTAATATTTAATTTAATAAAGTGGATACATTGTACGTAACAAGATTTATTTATTTAAAAAAGATTAAAAACATATTAATAATAAAAATTATTTTGAAAAGAAAAAATTAAAAAATAAATATTGCTGTCGGTTGGTTTCGAACTCGACTCTCTAAATTGTGAAGCACGCACATTACCCCTACTCTATCAGAGCTGTTGCTTAGATACTATTATTTTCAAGATATGAATAACATTCATGGTACTTCTACAATTTTTCTTAATTTATTCTAATATTACACTTGTAAATTGACTGATTTGAATTGAAATCCATAGAAATAGTATCCCCGGATAAGCATGCAAAATTTCATCTTAATATCTTGCACTGGGGAGATACTATTCACAATTAACTAATTTTACATGTTAATCGCCCATGTGTCGGTCGGCCTAAGACACCCGGTATATATATATATATATATATATATATATATATATATATATATATATATATATATATATATATATATATATATATATTTATATATATATATATTAGAGGTGGGCGTGGGTGAGTAACTTTTTGTTCACGATCACGCACGCTTACGGTACTAAAAATGTAATCACGACCAATCATGTCAGTCGTAAAATTTTTAACGGTTCGTTATCATTTTTATCCAGTTAAAAGAGTCAACACTGACAGAAAAATCGAAATGTCACGTTTGATACCATTTGTCAAAAATTTTAACGAGCCGTTTTGAAATTTAACTAGCATTTATGAATATGGGCATAAGTCTGTTTAACACAGTCATAAGTTGTTATCAAATTAGGTAACAAATTGGTAGTAAGTTAGGTAACAGATTGGTCTGATTGGAAATGAATCTTTATGGACAAATAGGTTGTTCTATTTCATCACAAATATCATTATAAATTTGGTAACAAATTTGTTAACAAAATTATGATCGTGTCAAACGGGCTTAAAGATTTGTGTATCTTTAGTGAAATCGGAGCAACTGTGTACACAATTTTAGATACAACAATAATACTATTTTCATGCAAAAAAATACTGTTGATATATATATTACTCACGCCCGATTAAATTTCAATCACGCCTGATCACGCACGATAATTTTTTAGTGCCTCACGCTCACATCCAATCACGACGCAAAATTTAAATTATATTCACGATCACGCGGGTCACGCCGTGACCCATCGTGAACCGACAAAATCACAGCCCGCGCCCATATATATATATATATATATATATATATATATATATATATATATATATATATATATATATATATAAGTTACCACAGCCCATATAGCTTGTCGATTTCAAACGCGCGTTTGACAGTATAAATCACCAACTACTTTGGTTAAAAATGTATCAAAATGGTATATCTTCAAAATATATTAGAATTATAAACAAATTATATAATTTAGCAGTGTTGCAAATTAAAAAAGGGAATAAATTGTCAAAGGAGATTGACATATCACAGGGTGTCTTGCAAGGCGAGATTTTAAGCCCCTTCCTGTTCTCAATTTATATAAATGATTTAGAAAAATATTTTAGAAACCATGGTATGAGTGGCTTTAATATAAATCTAAATGGGGAAAACGAAGTAATAACGTTGGCTTACGCTGACAATCTTGTCATATTGGGTAATTCTCCTGTAGATATTAAAAATAAATTAAAAATATTGGAAAATTATTGCAATGAAAATTTATTACAGGTTAACTGTAATAAAACTAAACTAGTAATATTTCATAGAGGTAGATTAAGTAAGGACCTTCAATTTTCTTATAAGAATCAAAATATAGAAATCGTTAACCAATTTTCTTATTTAGGAGTAATTTTCGCTACCTCCGATAAATTTAACAATATGGCTGCAGAAAGCATTAGAAAATCTAAAATTGCAACACATATAGTAAAGGAAATGTTAGCAAAAGGAAAATCAGTAGGTTGGGCAGAAAAGGAAACATTAATGAAAACAGTAGTAAATGCAACTGCACTTCACGGGTGCGAGGTTTGGGGCTTAAATCACACCGAATGTTTAGAAAAATGCCAAACGCATTATATTAAAAATATGTTACAGTGCATGACAACAACTCCTAATTTCGCAGTTAGGCTAGAAACCAATACTTTTCATATAGCAGTTGAAATTTGGAAAAGAGTTTTACATTGGTGGCTTAAATTAATACACATGTCTGACGATAGATTTCCAAAAATGCTCTACCAGCGTTTACACAAATTAGATGAGTCTGCCATAAATAAACCAGAATATAATTGGTGCTCTCAAATTCGAATATTCCTTTATAAACTAGACTATGGGCATGTATGGAAAAACCAAAACATTAGCAAAAGTAATATCGAAGTTATATGTGAAACGTATAAAAACAAATTAAGAGAACAAGATATAAATAGCTCTAGAATTTCTAATTTTAATCCATATTATAAAAACCTAGAAGTAGATACAACCAATTATTACTTAAATTTAAATATTTCTTTTAAAAAGAAGAGACTAATATCGCAATTAAGAACGTGCAATAAAAAATACCCAAGAATTATACATAATAATATTAAGTACACTTTAGAGGGCGAAAATATATGTACAGTTTGTAACTTTAAAGTCCAGGAAACTCTCTATCACTTCCTATTAGAGTGTCCGAGATATATAAATATTAGAAACTTTTATTTACAAGATTATGTAAGACGTATTTCAGTAGAGTCAGAGCTTTATATACTACTAAAAAATTTTGATGCGCAAAAAGTAAATGCTTTATACTATTTCACAATAAATGCTTTAAAAATTAGAAGTTTCTATTTGAACGAATGAGGTAAATTCAATGCTTGCTCTTATTCACTTAGAATTGATTGATTTCAATATACTTATGTGTATAAGTAAAAATAACTACTATATGGAAGTCGAGAATGTAAATATGTATGGTATGTTTAAATGGTTAAACTTCTATAGATTATTACTGTTATTATTAATATATTACAATTGTACTTAAATTGCAAATGAATAGGGTTAGGTCATTTGCCTATTTTAAACAATTTTATTTTATACTGTCGATACGATATGTATAAAAGAAAAAGTAATAATTGATGTACATATGTACAGCATGTTTCATTACTGTTGGGTGTTATTGGTATAAAATGCAAAGTTTTGGGTTCTGTTGTTTATCTTGTGAAATTTATTTAACAATCTCTGTGTGCTGTGTACAATAAAACAGTAACAATTCAATGAATAGGTATAGATGTATAAATAAAATCGCACATAATTGTAGATACATTTTAAACGCAATTTATTTATATGTGTAAGATTTAATGTAAATTAATATTTTGTCAACTCGTTTGTAAAAAAGTCTAAACTTTTATGCAAATAAATCTATCTATCTATCTATCTAGAAAAGAAAAAATGAAATCAATTAATAAAAATTTAAAAATAGCTGAAATCGATACAGAAAATAATGACAAAAAGCAAACTAAAATTCATCTTGCTAATATTAAAATACCCAGAAAAATAATTAATAAAAATCCCGCAATTCCAGGTCCATCTACTTCCCGTGCTCATACGGAATAGATGTGAAGGACATTACCCTCAATCCAGGACTTTTAGCAATTAATCTCGGACCTGCAAAACTACAAAGAACCTAACACACGTTTGTACACTATTACGATCTACATCCACTTAAATCACAGTATGAAAACTTAAATAAACAATACACAAATCTTATAGAGACACTAAACATAGACAAAATAACTATGAAAGACTTCGAAAATAACAACAAAATTATAGAATATTTAAAGAACAATATCAATCCACCCGCACTCGGATAAGACGAGGTATAGTCAATGGTTTAGGAACTGTTGTAAAAGCCATTACAGGAAATTTAGATGAAGAAGATAACAAAAGATACACAAAAATTTTAAATCACCTACAAGAAAACCAATTTAAATTAAATAATCAAATTAAACATCATTACTCCGTTAGTCACCAAATAATAAAATATTTTAACAAGACTGTCGACACTATCAGACAAAACGAAGTCACCCTAAAATTAAAAATTGAACAGCTCATGCATTTGGCTATTAGCGGCACAAAAAATGACGACTAGTTATTTATTAAAGATATTTATAATCAACTAAACACTTTGTATACACTAACATTTAACATTTAACAAGACATTGAAAATTCTCTCACCTTTTGTAAACTTCACACTATACACCCCAGTATAATCAAAACACATGACCTTTATGAGGAACTAAACAAAATTTCGAAATATTACAATGATGAGTTGCCATTTGAAACAAATTTAGAAAATATTTCAGAAATCGAAAATTTACTATCAGTTAAATGCAAATTGCAAGATAACAAAATTTTATATTTTATTGAAATTCCAATAAATTATGAAACACATTTCGATCTAATTCATTTAATTCCAACCCCCACAAAACACAATTCTAATTTCATTACTATTATACCCAATCATGATTATATTCTGAAGTCTGAAACTGGTCAAATAAGATCTCTATGTGGTACGTGTACCCGCAATAAAAGAAACATATTCCAATGTCCTAATAAGATCAAGGAAATAACCGAAGACTCCTGTGAGACTAACTTCCTAACGAAGAACGCTGTCGAAAACTGTCATTTCTTCAAACTAAATATAAAGAGTAACCATCTCGAATATTTGGAGGAAATCAACCAATATTTGGCCATATTTCCGCACCCCGAAAAATTGGAAAGTAAATGCAGTCACGCCGATAATATAAGAAGCCTTCAAGGTATACTTCTCATCAAAGATGATGGATGTAAATTGCAAGTTCAAAATAAAGAACTCGACTTCAAACATGGTACATTTGGCAAACCTACCGTAATTGAGAATTACGAAATAAATTTCAACAACACACAAATTCCCAAAACTACAATTGAATTGAACAGCATCTCCGAACCCAGACCAATAAACAAGGTAGAAGACATCCTGTACGACGATATAACACCATACGAAGAAGATGGCACCAAATACCCCGTTTTGGCATTATATGTTATAATTATTATTGTTGCTATTATTTCTGTCATAAGGAAACTTCCACTCAAATCCACGAATAGAAACCAGTCCCCAGCCAGGGACATTGAACTTCACCAGACACTTCAACCCCCAGGTCGCCGCTGAAGCTTCCTGATGAAGCCCAATTCTAAGGAGGGAGGAGTTACCACAGCCCATATAGCTGAGGTTGCAGTTCCCAGGGTTACACCCGACACCGGAAAGCATAAACTATATAAATTGTAACTTTACTTATTTTTACACAGTCTGATGTAACCATTCATAAATTTCACACAAATAAACTTTAAATGTAATAAACTTAAATAAATAATATATTGTAACTTGTGACATAATAAAAGATTAGCGAATATAATCTTTTAACTTACAATAAAAATCTTTTTAAAAACCCTTCCGCGAACCTTAAAAATATAACTTATATATACATGGTGTCCGCTATAAATAAACCAGAAAATATCTCGCTTATTATTACTATTAGCGATTTCAACTATATAACATAGGCGCCGACTACATGGGGGCATCGGGGCTCATGCCTCCAAGGAAAATTTACTTTGGGGCAATGCCCCCAAGGAGACTTTTCCCTTAGCGCAGCATTTTTCTAAACTTTTATTTGATGTACGAGTAAAATTTTAAAGGTAATGTAATATTAATTACAGGGTTTAAATTTAAACCCTGGGGACATAGACGTTTGACACGGGAAATTAGTTTTTCTTTACGCAAACTTTACCAAATTATTTTATGCAAAATACTTCAAGCAAGTTATAGAGATTTAAATTCTGCATCTAAATTATGCAAAACAATTATTATCTAGACACCCATGTATTATGACAAAAAACAAAAAAATTCGTTGTATTTAACATTCATTTTATATTTATAAAATAAATTAGAGTAGTAACTAATACAAAACACAAAAAATTATATCTTGTTCCATTCAAGCCATTCAGTATTGCATAGAATAGGTAATAGTTTTGACCACTGATTTACTGAAATTGGAGACAAGAGACAAATTTACCTAATGTAATTTCGGCTATTTAAAATTGGCGCTAATGTGAACGCCATCTGCTGAATGGCTTAAATGGAACATAGTATGAACTGTTTTAGTTTTATTGACATTGAAGATAATAAAATTAATTTAATAATAATAATAATAATAACAACAACAACAACAACAACAACAACAACAACAACAACAACAACAACAACAACAACAACAACAACAACAACAACAACAACAACAACAACAACAACAACAACAACAACAACAACAACAACAACAACAACAACAACAACAACAACAACAACAACAACAACAACAACAACAACAACAACAACAACAACAACAACAACAACAACAACAACAACAACAACAACAACAACAACAACAACAACAACAACAACAACAACAACAACAACAACAACAACAACAACAACAACAACAACAACAACAACAACAACAACAACAACAACAACAACAACAACAACAACAACAACAACAACAACAACAACAACAACAACAACAACAACAACAACAACAACAACAACAACAACAACAACAACAACAACAACAACAACAACAACAACAACAACAACAACAACAACAACAACAACAACAACAACAACAACAACAACAACAACAACAACAACAACAACAACAACAACAACAACAACAACAACAACAACAACAACAACAACAACAACAACAACAACAACAACAACAACAACAACAACAACAACAACAACAACAACAACAACAACAACAACAACAACAACAACAACAACAACAACAACAACAACAACAACAACAACAACAACAACAACAACAACAACAACAACAACAACAACAACAACAACAACAACAACAACAACAACAACAACAACAACAACAACAACAACAACAACAACAACAACAACAACAACAACAACAACAACAACAACAACAACAACAACAACAACAACAACAACAACAACAACAACAACAACAACAACAACAACAACAACAACAACAACAACAACAACAACAACAACAACAACAACAACAACAACAACAACAACAACAACAACAACAACAACAACAACAACAACAACAACAACAACAACAACAACAACAACAACAACAACAACAACAACAACAACAACAACAACAACAACAACAACAACAACAACAACAACAACAACAACAACAACAACAACAACAACAACAACAACAACAACAACAACAACAACAACAACAACAACAACAACAACAACAACAACAACAACAACAACAACAACAACAACAACAACAACAACAACAACAACAACAACAACAACAACAACAACAACAACAACAACAACAACAACAACAACAACAACAACAACAACAACAACAACAACAACAACAACAACAACAACAACAACAACAACAACAACAACAACAACAACAACAACAACAACAACAACAACAACAACAACAACAACAACAACAACAACAACAACAACAACAACAACAACAACAACAACAACAACAACAACAACAACAACAACAACAACAACAACAACAACAACAACAACAACAACAACAACAACAACAACAACAACAACAACAACAACAACAACAACAACAACAACAACAACAACAACAACAACAACAACAACAACAACAACAACAACAACAACAACAACAACAACAACAACAACAACAACAACAACAACAACAACAACAACAACAACAACAACAACAACAACAACAATAATAATAATAATAATAATAATAATAATAATAATAATAATAATAATAATAATAATGATAATAATAATAATAATAATAATAATAATAACAATAATAATAATAATAACCTTACCATGTAAGTAAAAGGCGAGGTTCTGCCCAAGGCTGTTGTTCCACCTATCCCGGTGCAGTACAAAAATATATGAGAATAATATATATATATATATATATATATATATATATATATATATATATATATATATATATATATATATATAAGAATCATGAAACGCGAGACACAATTTGACAAAAAAAAAAATTAAAAATACTACATTACATTAGTTAATATAAATTTTTCACTCTAAGTTTGAAAGCGGTTAACGATAGAGACTTCAGGGATTCAGGAATATTGTTAGACAAAGAATGCGCGAGATAAGAAAATGAAGCTCTAGATTTTGACTTTCGAAAAAAGGAACAATATACAAATTCTTAATACGGAGAGTGTAATTATATTCTCTAGGTATTAACTTGTCAAAGAGATAATTAGGAGTTCTAGTTAACCATACATTGTGTATTAAACAAAGATAATTAATTTTTAGTCGTTCATCAACAGATTTCATATTTGCTGCAGTCCGGTGTTGTGATATATGATAGTATTTGCGAATACAGACATTAGATTCTTGTTAAGATGTTCTCTAAACTTCAGGTCTTCATCAACATTCAGCTCTAGAACTGCTGTAACGTATTTGTGTTCGAGTACAGTGTTATCCAGTATAATATCAGGTAATATACTGCCTGTATGTCCAAAAACCTGAAGCGAAGATTTAGTAGTAATAATTTTCAAACCATTGTTCTTAATCCAAGAAACTAATTGTTGTAACTCAATGTTAATAATAGCAAATTGTTATTCTATGTCAGCAGGATTGACTGATGCAAAAATCTGCGTATCATCAGCATATGAGTGCAGTGAACAGAAATTCATTAAAAGTGGCATGTCTGCAATAAAAATGAGGAAGAAAAGAGGACCTAAGATTGATCCTTGAGGCACACCATGACTGAGTGGAAAAGTGGAAGAAACTATTGTTTCTGTATTCGATGTCATACTAACCATGAAATGCCGATTGTGAAAATAATTCTTGCACCACTGAATTGCTGTAGGAGCAATGTTGTAATATTTTAATTTTGCAAGCAACATATTATGACTAACCGTATCAAAGGCTCTTGAAAATTCTATTTGAATGAATAGTGCCAGTTTGGATTTTTCAATGTTATTTAATATATTTCTTTAATATTTCTAAATCCAGACTGGTTTTGAGACAGAATTTTAGAAATCAATAGATAATTCATTATTTGTTCATAGCATATTTTTCAAGAATCTTTGAGAAAGTTGGTAATGTACTAATAGGGAGTGATGATCAAAATGCTTATTTCCGTTGAAATCTGAAAACTGAAATTTTTCGCGATTACAATACTTCCTTTACTTTGTCCACGGCAGTAAAAAGAGATAGCAGAAGCGTTGAAAGTACTTAGTGATAATTTTTTGGGATAGGGTAGGTGTGATATAGATATAGAAATGAGGAAATGGTATTAAAAACTCGATTATTTTAAAAACTAATAGCTTTTTTATAGTCTTTAACATACAGTTTTAAGATATAGTTCTAATATGCAGGACCCATGTTTTAAATATGCAGGACGCATGTTCTAATGGTGGAGGACCTCATTGCGATCACACATTAATAATCTTCAAAAATGTTAAACTTTTTATTTATAATAATAGTATTACGTCGCGATACTGAAAAGGTCCGAAAACATAAATTACAGATTTTTTAAACCATTTTATAAAACTTATATTTTAACTCCAAAAAAGTGATTATTAACCGAAACCGATATTTTTATTGAATAAAACACCAGAAACTATTAATCAAAATAAATTAAAACCCGTTTTTCTTTTGAATACAAAAAAGGTAGAAGTGCGCTGTTATTTACTCCTCCTAACTTTCTTAATTGTTATACTATTTACACAAAAATAAATGGAAAAAGCATTTTAACGAGCGTAGAAAAAATAACCGGTTAAATAAACAGTAAAAATTACCTTCTCAATTTCGGTTAATCTATAACCTTTATTTTTTTCGGTTTCTTGCTCTGCTTTAACCTTGAATTAACAAACCGGCCCTAAATGATCTACTTATTATTATCGTCGTCGTTAAATAAAAATGAACAATTTCTCTTCTCCGTACCCTGTCCCTTTCTTTCCGGTGTTGCAGCTTTTTCATAACTTAGCATTTTTAATACAGTATTGAAATCTCCAGTTCTTATTTATATTTATTTGTCGGCAACTATAACAAAATTTTGTGTCAAATAATCAACCAGAGTTTTCCCAATGTCCAAAAAAAAAAAAAGCGGTGATTAAAAAAACAGTGTAGATGATTACCAAATATTGAATAACAGAAAATTTATAATTTATGACATTTGTTCATAATATTGTTTGTTGCAAATATTTGCATCGGGTGCAGCAAGTATATATATATATATATATATATATATATATATATATATATATATATATATATATATATATATATATATATATATATATATATATATATATATATATATATAGGTTTAGTCGTTCAGTCAAAATTTCAATTTACTCGTTGTAGGTCTATGGAAGAATTGATTACACAAAATGGCTCCGAAAAAAATTATATTAACTTTAAAAGAAAAAATGGAAATACTAAATGTTATTGATAAAGACAAAATATCAGCCCATACTTTAGCAAAAAAAATTCACACAGCAAAAATACAAGCAGCTGATATAATTAAAAATAAATAAATAAAATAAAAAAAAGTAAATATCCGATCCAAATGTTTGCAGGGTATTATTAGCGTTATTAGAGAACGGTGTAATGAAAATTCCTGTACATTTTTAAGTAGAATAGTTTGAAAATGGTATGAATGAGGAGATGCGTTTCAGGTGACCCTGAGCTGGAGCATCTCGGCGGCGACAGATTGTAACGCGCGTGGCGTGGATCTTGTAGTGCGCCGAGACACGCCACGCTGGTATTCCGAACGCCTTCGGCAGCACCAGCGCTGCAATTTCCATCTAAAATATGCAATCGTTGCAGAAGGCACAAAAACCCGACGCTGCTGCCATGTTACGCACGCGACCGAAACGCGCACGCCAACCCGACTCATATCTTTGTCTTACGACAAACAACATCCTGTCCTCATACTTTTTTTATCATCTTTAATTTTCATGTCTAATAATATTAATAAATATGTATATTATCTACAGTACGTTAAAAAACGTAACTCGGAGTAGGCTGTGAACAAAGAAACGTATGGCAATTTAAAAGTATTTAAATTAATGTCAATTTGAGACGAGATATTGTCAAAAGGAAATCAAAGCTTGTCTTCTTGAATCTTATTTTAGAAATATAAATAAATTAGAAAACTGCGAATGGTAATATACTGTAATCCTTCTTTATTATCTTTTCTCCTTAAATACATTTCAAGATTAATTTTGCCAACTTGACTTTTGAATTAAATAATGATCAGACCAGTTATACACTTTTTGATCCAAAATTCTTAAAAGACTGCTACGTCACTTTCTCTGAATTAACCGCTTCCCGAGTTGGAGAGACATTGACGGCGATGGCGTCAGTGTTCCCAAATTGAGGGTTTTCTATCTAAATCTAATCTAAATCTAAAAAAATCTACGTTTCAAGGAATCCCGCTGTCTGCTTATATCAAGCCGTGGAAGCCCGTTGCGTACCGAGAGTAGAACGTAATTGGCTTTCCCCTTTCTGGGAATTCTGGGTAAACAAATATCGTACGGACTATACGTTTCTCTATTAATAGCCTATTCCGAGTTAGATTGTTTTAACACACTGTACTACCGACTTCCAGCTTAAAAGTTTGATGACTCAAAAGTTCGTTCGAAAATTGACAAATACAGCCCATATTCATTAGATCATATCTCCTATTTTATAGAGGGATGGTAAATATTTAATGCCAAGAATTTATTTTCTATGTAATTATTAAGAATTTTATGTTACATGTATAAAACAAAAGGTCATTAGGTCGGACAGTTGAATGTGATATAAATAAATAGTGATATAAATAGTCGAAATAAATAATCAGTAATCTCGTGTAAATAAATAGTGGTGTTAATGGTTTAAATAAAGAGTGTCAGTGTTTAACTAGTTAAGTAATTATAGTTTTAGTCTTAATTAGTTTTTAATATTTGTGTAATATTAGTAATCGTGATTGTTATCTTTTAATATTTATTTATCGTTTTAATATATATTTATTTTAATTAATAATAATTAATTGATTTTTACACTTCACCTAAATAAATAAAAACGTTACAATACTTTGTCCCGAAAACGATAACAGTTACAATTTCGGTTGAATGGAGGATTTTGTGAGCCTGTGAGGCTAAAAAATTTCACAGCCTCTACTAAATAATAATGGAAAACATTTTTATTCTTTTTCGAACTATCAACAATAGCGAAAATGTGTCAATTAAGACAAAGTTGGATACTCATATTTAATTGCTTGTCCAATCGAATGAATTCAGTTGTTCACCATTATTTTGAAACATATGAGAAATTTTTGGAAAATAAAAGTATATATATATATATATATATATATATATATATATATATATATATATATATATATATATACTTGCTGCACCCGATGCAAATATTTGCAACAAACAATATTATGAACAAATGTTATAAATTATAAATTTTCTGTTATTCAATATTTGGTAATCATCGACACTGTTTTTTTAACCACCGCTTTTTTTTTTGGACATTGGGAAAACTCTGGTTGATTATTTGACACAAAATTTTGTTATAGTTGCCGACAAATAAATATAAATAAGAACTGGAGATTTCAATACTGTATTAAAAATGCTAAGTTATGAAAAAGCTGCAACACCGGAAAGAAAGGGACAGGGTACGGAGAAGAGAAATTGTTCATTTTTATTTAACGACGACGATAATAATAAGTAGATCATTTAGGGCCGGTTTGTTAATTCAAGGTTAAAGCAGAGCAAGAAACCGAAAAAAATAAAGGTTATAGATTAACCGAAATTGAGAAGGTAATTTTTACTGTTTATTTAACCGGTTATTTTTTCTACGCTCGTTAAAATGCTTTTTCCATTTATTTTTGTGTAAATAGTATAACAATTAAGAAAGTTAGGAGGAGTAAATAACAGCGCACTTCTACCTTTTTTGTATTCAAAAGAAAAACGGGTTTTAATTTATTTTGATTAATAGTTTCTGGTGTTTTATTCAATAAAAATATCGGTTTCGGTTAATAATCACTTTTTTGGAGTTAAAATATAAGTTTTATAAAATGGTTTAAAAAATCTGTTCTTTCCTTAGTTAAAAGAAAAGTGAAGAGTGAAGTAAGGGTAACTATTAGATAAATTCCCCGACTGTTCAACAGTCTATGTACCAGTTTGTAAACTTAGAGTTATCTGCATATTAGAAACTGATATTATTTGCGGTTGTTGCAGGATGGATTTATTGTTAATTATTTGATGAGGAACTTTGGATATTAAGATTGTACAAATTTTATAGCAAACTGCAGCAATGTTAAATTTTCTAACAGACAAATATATTAAAAATATACAATTTATAAATATACAATAATAAGAATTCCAGGAAACAAAGTATCCATAATGGACCAGTTTAAGATTTGATTTGATGCTAGTGGTAAATTCTACATTTCGTCTTAAGTTATTTATACTGGCATAAAATTTAAAGGAAGAGAAATGTATAACATTTAATAGAAATTATCCGTAACGTCTTTCAGTGTTCTTCTATTTTATTATTATAAATCTCAAACAATGTTGCAATCAACGACCAAATATAACTAGACAAAAGTTCGTTTGGTTTGTATTGATTTCGGCTGGCCAGACAGAGAAAGTAGAGATAGAGATATGTCTTGTCTATTGCGAGCATTTCTCACTAGAGGTCACAACTGAGGCCACGTAGAGTATCAGTGTCAAGTTTGAGCGTTGCTCACTAGAAGCGCAAGTGGTCTTAGTTAAAATTTCGTGGTTAACATTTAAGGTTAACATTAAATAATTTATAGGGTTCAATATTAAAGAAAAACCAACTTGTCACTAACAAAACCACTACAAATACAAAACAAAGACAAAATACACATGCTTCTACGTGGCCTCTAGTGTGCAACGTTCAGACTAAACACTAGACACTCTACGTGGCCTCTAGTGAGAAATACTCGAACTAGACAAAACATATCTCTATCTCTAGTTTCCCTGTCTGGCCAGCCGAAATCAAAACATTCAGTGAGGAGGGATAAGGAATGTTTTGTCTAGTTATATTTGGTCATTGGTTGCAATCATTGTGACTGATTATATACATATATATATATATATATATATATATATATATATATATATATATATATATATATATATTTCATTTTATAAACTATATGTATAATTCATTGACACCAACAAATATTATTGTTGTTGTAATCAATGCATTTCACTTGTATTTTAAGTTCAATTATACCAAGTAGTAATGAGAGTTTTTTGTACACAACAATTTTATTCGTTATGTAACCTATGAGGGAACAATATGATTTTAATTTTAAATTTAACATCTTTTTTCTTTTCATCCAACCGATCGTTACATACAAGGTTACATGCCTATCTAAGGAATGTTTAAAAGCAGAAAAATAGCAAAAATCCAACTGGTTGATTATAATATACTCTCTAGTATTTAATGATTTCGTTATTTGCAGTAAATTTACACCTATCTCTTGTCCAGTTTTAAACCTGTAATCAAGGCCTGTAATCATACCTATTGAAGAGATATAAAATAAACTGTAGGTTAAAAAATTATTATAATGTAAATAATTAATACAAAATATCTCTAATTCATTTTGCTCAATATTATCAAATTACTTACCATATGTAATTAACTATTATTTTTATAATTGTTGAGGGGATAAATTCCTTGTTATCTGAAAGTTGACATATTTATCTGTCATTATAAAGTTAACTTTATGATTAAAGGCTTGAATGTTTTAACTTAATTAAAAGGTATCTACCAGTTAAATTATTAAAGCTTGCATTGATAAACCAGCCTTAAATAACATAAAATATTATGCTTGCAGCATATTTTCCGTTTACATTAATTTACTCTACTCCATTCTCATTCACAACTTATCAATAAGTGCTGTCATCTCTTGTTTAATTTGCGATACTTAAGTGAAAATTTGAGGCCCCATTTAAAATAGACGGAATCGAAAATCGTAATATTTTATAATTTTGTGCACATCTACTTGGTCACAGCTTTCATTTAAAAAAAGAAGAAGTCCATAACTAAGGCCCAAAAAAAATCCTTATATATATATATATATATATATATATATATATATATATATATATATATATATATATATTTATATAGATATTCGAATTCCGGGTAAGGCATGGGTGTTATGTGTGTGTGTGTGACTTTCATAGAGTTTAAACAAAAAAATGTAAAAGTACAAGGAAAACTCTCAGTCACATAATATGACTGCTTACAGACAATCAAAAAGCGTATAATAATTAAGTATAATAATAATAATAGTAATAATAATAATAATAATAATAACAATAACTTTGAAGGAATATCAGAAGTTCACGGGGGCGCTTACCATGGAAAGACTATAATTTATAAGTGGCATAAAAATTTTAAACAAGAAAGAGTGTCGATTGAAGACTATGTCTGTTCTGGACGGCGTTGAGGCCACTTCGACAAAAATTATAAAAAGAGAAAAATGCCTGAAACTAAATATTAGAGGAGTTATGAACAATATTAAATTTAAAAGAGCAGGACATGATAACACTTTTTTATTGATTGTTTGTAGCAATTGTTTCTTTTTTATTATTCGTGCCATTTTCTTTGGGGAGCCGAGGCTTATGCTCATCATAGATCTACCTATTTAATTATAGTAAGAGATAGAATATATATTAAGGCAGCGGGGGATATTTTCATCAATTTAAATAACTTTGTGTTAAATATATATATATATATATTATGAACAAAAAATAATTTTGAATTTCGAACATACGTGTATAAAGTATTTTAGACTTAAAATTACCCAAGGAGTACACACTTAAGCTTTGCTCATCGAGTAGCAGGACAAGTTATATAACAAAGATTAAGTTTTAACGCATATTGTTGTCGGAGATAAAATTTGGGTTCATTATGATCCTGAGTTGAAGGGTTGCAATCGGCTGGGAAAATTATGGCTACTTTATTGTAAATACGGAAGGTATTCTGCTAATTAAGATTAAGGTGTTTCAATAAGTGGACATTATTTCGCTGATCTGCCAGATGAGTTGTTTTTGTACGATAACACATCCATGCACAACAGTAATGTTGCATTGGCTGCTCTTAGCAACCTTGGCCTCCAAACTTAAAACCACCCTTCCTAAAGTCCAGACCTGGCTCAGCCCGACTATTATTGACTCTGAAACTTAAAAAAAGAACAGTCTATATACACTTTCCCATATTTCAATCTACTTGGTATATTTCTTTCTCGGATCCCGTTGTTCTTAGAGGTGCCATCCTTCAGCGTTGTAGTCGAATTTTTGGCTTGTTGTTTTTATTTATTCTAAAACAATTCTGATTATTAAATTAGATATTTATTTCAGATAATTAGTGCAATGTTATTATAGGAAAACTTCAGTGGCGCACACATGGGGGGAGTGCAAGGGTGCACTTGAACCCCCCTTGAAGTGGCGGCTCAGGGATCAGACAACTGGGTAGGCGACAAAAGAAAAAACAAAGATAATAAGTTTGTTCGCGGTAAAATTCTTCGACGGATGCCAAACTTACTCCGTACTAATTCATGTACTGAAAAGTCGTATAAGTTCCTGATAATCGTAAATTATCACCATGTTACGTTTCACTATCAAACAGGCCATCTTAGCTTTGTCCTGATCTTAGTATATCATTAATAAATATTGGTAAAGGAGGCAAATCCGTTAAATGTTCTGTGATCTGGCAATTTATTTTTGTACATGAAATCCCCTTTCATGCTACTCCGCATTCCTTGAGACAATGTAACTTTCGATTATAAGGCACTTAACGTTGAAGGGAAAAAAATTTCTCACGTAAGTTTTGGTACTTATAAAAAAATTGTCTTTTTTATAGTGCACCCCCGTATCCAAATTCTGGGTGCGCCACTGGAACACTTATTACTTTCATTTTAATAGTCCCTAAGGCCGGATTGTACATTGTAAGTTTAAGCCTGGCTTTACCTTAAACCAAAGATAAACTTCATATTTTCAAGAACATGAGTTGTACAATAAAGGTTTAGTGCTGCGCTTGAGTTGGTTTAATTTCAACCAGCAAATTTGACAGACTTCAGCTTAGGTTCATCTGGATCTAACCTAACTTTGGTGTTTATCACTGTGAGTGAAGGTTTACTTAATAGTGGTTTTTATTTTCGTATTTTGAAAAAGTATGTGTATATTAAAAGCTAGTTTGAAAATTGGATTGATTTCGAGTTTGTTCAAAGATACCGTACCTGAAAAAATGGAATGCATTTTGTTTTAAACACTATACATAATATAAGAAATATCACTCCCTACATAACGGCATAAAGACATACATACGTACATTTCTTATTTAGCGCTTAAGTTATCTACCCTTACGGTACACAAAAATATATGTATACAGATAAAATTTTATCCTGATTTAATAAGTTTTATTATTTAGTAATTTAACAAAGAATAACAATTTTTATTTTTATTGAGGTTAAAGTGAACATATGTCAACTGTCAGCACGGTCAGCAGTATCAGCACAGTAAAATTCTACAAAATGCTCATAAGCAACTGTTACTACATGAAAACGTAGTTTAGTCAAGCTCGATGTAAAAACGATTTGTACAATTTACATCAGATAAAAATGCTAAATTTAAGTTCGGTTGACCTTTGGTTTAGTTAAGCTCTTCTTGAACTCTCATTCGCACAATTGGGCCTTAGAAATATAATAGTTATTTTTTTCCGGAGTGCAGCACCGTTTCGTATTTCGCGGTTAAAAAAGCCCTTATCTTTTATGTCCTCCGATTCCCACAAAAATGTCGAGAGCTACCTGAAAGTCTCTAATATTGCAAGAAAAGCAGAGCCGTTGGTGTTTTAGCGCTATGAAGTTCTTTACCAAAATTTGAAAAAAGTGGCGAAAAAGTATTACAGTCCGCAGATGAGTTCTTTGGAATTCTAGAGACTGTTTTCAGCAGCAAATCTCATTCAGAGCGACTTGCGAAATCGCTTGTCTCCGCACAATTTCAGGATGCTACCTTTCTAACTTTCCGAAGGGTAAGCAACATTTGTATTATCTTTCAAAAGTAATTTTGATTTCACTATAATGTGTTTATTCGTATCGGTATCGCCGATATTTGTCAACAAATATTGATACCGGTGTCGTATCGGCAGAACCGAGTATCGTTGTATCCCTATTTTTTTTTAATATATGCTAGATTTATGAAAACCATAAAATATCATTTACCTACTGTTTTTCAATTCCGAAATTGATTTGAATTCTTCCGATATAAAACAGTATAATGAGTGTAAACATTCCATTATTAATTATATGTTAAAAACTGATACTGTAGAAGTATAAAGGAAAACAACTCGATTATTGTGTAGAATTAAAAGCTATATCGTCTTCATTTGTATTCAAAGCAACGCAGGTATGTACTTCTTGTAACATGTAATCGACCAATATTAGGTAAAAAAAAAACATCATTAGGCATCTTGTTGATCGAAACTATATCCTTTCAAATTAAATTCTGCATAAAAGAAAATCTCCTTTAATAAGCTTAAAAGTATTCCTTTGAAGAAGAACACATATACGGGTAATACCAGTATGAAATTATTCAAAAAAAAAAACATCACATCATACTTAAACATAGCTTCTGTTTATCATTATTGGTTATCGCATCTAAGTTATTATAAAAATGTACGAACATAATTTTCTTGTTCCGCTGGACAAAAAAAGATTCAAGGAGCACACTAGCTTTTTTTACGTGCACCAAAGATATTATAACATTCAAATCCGATAGCAGCAGAGATCTAGATGCGATACAGATTGCAGATAATGATACCACTCGAATAAAGGAGTCAAGTTTTGATTCTCGGGCGTTGAAATCTGGCGATTTACTCCGATGAAAATGATCAAAACTGATTTCTGCCTGAGGGTCCTCAGCTACCGATACCGTGGTTGTTTTTTTCTGTGTTTTGTAGCTTTACCATTCAAATTAATAGAGTGCACATACCGCTTATTATGAATGATACATTGGATTATATTATAGTAATTGTGCTTGCTGGACTTTGATGTGCCGCACTCGTTAGAAACTACTGGTTTCAAATTGGAATATATGTCGCTGAGCGACGAGCTATTTTTTGTGCACGTTCAACAAATATTTGTTAAGATGTTTTATTGTCTATCTGTATTTTCGGTGATGAGATTATTTGTCGAATATATATAACTTAATAATTTCAAATAATTTATTACACAGTAGAAAAAACTTGCTGTGAAAATATTATTATCAGTAGCACTTTTTTGTCAATATAGAAGCAGCTTGTTCCTTAGTTCCTTAGTGTTTTGCATAATATATTATCTAAGTGTGAAATTACAGTGAATTTTGGTTTACAAATATTTAGGGCACTTTTTATGTTCTTTTGAATAGCGATGCTCAAATATTTTTATTGCTAGTGGGTTTCGAGTTGATGTCCAACTTTTAATTTTTATATAGATGCCATAATGGAAAGTTAAATCATTAAATAGAGATTTTTTTTAGCTTTCCAGTGATGTGTAGGCAATACACCTTTTTTCAATTTAAATAAACTACTATAATTTTTCAAAAAATCTTGATTATACAATGAAAGATTTTTGTATAATGTACTTATAACTATCAAAAAAGGAAAGAAATTGACGGTTAAGGTATATTTTATTTAGCTGCTTGTGATATCCATAATTTGCAATACTTTCAAAATTTTCTTCCTCCTTTATGTTAAAACCAAATCTTAAACCTTTTTGATGTTTTTCTTTCTTCTTTATTCTATAGGTATTCCCCATTTTGGGTCACCTTCAATTGATTTCCGACACCATCGTAATTGTTTAGTACAAAATCTTCCCCTATTAGCGAAAATCTCAAAGAGATTGCTATTATGACTCTTCAAAATTATTGGTTTAACCAATCACCGTCCTGTTGTAGATCTATTTATTTCATGCTTGTACCTAACATGTACTTTGCCTAGGTTAGATGTGACCTTTCTCGTTTTTTTGTATCTGTTTAGGTTCACTTATTGAGAATTTAATTTTTAACCTCAAAATTACAAAAAAGGCGGTACTAAACAAACTACTACAAAGATCTTACCTACCGTGCCTGTAAACGACAGAGGTTTGCGAAATATAAGAAATGAATTATTCAAACAGAATTTAATAAATGCAAGTCTAAACGTGCAGAGGTACGGTGAAAAATTGTAAAAATGTAGATTGAAATGTACAACAATGGAACGTAAAATAGTAAGTGACTTTAAACACAAATTTTTGAACCCTAAATCCATAAACCAGTTTCGGGCACAGCGTATTTACGTTTACATCAATTCAAAGTGGTACCAGTTCAAACTTGGGCTACATGCCAGTTGATACGAGCGCCCTAGCTGAATCACAAGTTGCAAAAAGGGGCAACAATGTAATCACATAAAATATCGAAAAAGGCTACTATACAAAATAAATAGTTCTGCAATAATATAACAACAATGAGCTGATGGATCCAATTACATATTCTTATACGCAACAATTGTGCGAAAGCTGAAGGTTTCAATGTACATAAAATACACAAAATATGAAACACTGAACTACAGTTGACGCTATATCAAAGTTAAACTTTCCCATAACCTAAATTACGTAAAACAATAATTGTTACATAAACAACAACAATTAAGCTCCAAATAAATGTGGTACTACTGTATCACAGTTCTTTTAAGTAACAATAAAAGTAAAATTGGACTCTAGTTCTTCCACGCAACAATTGATACAAAAGGAAGAACGGTGTTAAAAGATGGTAATGTACTTATCTCATGTGACGTGTTCAGAGCGGAAAAGGGCTATAAAGACTAGCGTTGTCGGATGGATGGAACTTAAGCTGGCTGATGTCCCAACAATCGAAGATGAGATGTAGATTGGTCAAATCCTCCCTCGGAGATTAACTGTCAGAACGAAAATGTTATGCCCATGAATCTGCAATAGAGAATCACCGAAAAAACATTGGACAGTCAAAACGGCACCTCCACGCTGCCAAAAGCAGCACAATAGCGAAACCAAAAATATTGATTCAAAACGACAACCACCGAGCACTCTACTGATACATCGACACAAATACTACAAAAAAATATACGTCGAATAATGGCCATGTGCCACAATACGATGGTCAAGAAAATACGTGCTTAATGCATCACATCAGGAACGAAAGTCCACGAGGTCGGAAACTTTTGCACGGAACCCTAATATGGTGACCGGAAATTATACAGCGCCACAGTAAAACAAAACAAATAACATGAAGAAGAAAAATAACACAAAGAAGAATACAGTAAAACAAACGCGCGCGCCGCTATAGTATTAACCAAACTATTCAGGCTTATCAAAAATCGACCGCAAAACTAAGAAGGTCGCCACAGAATAAAGGTTTGGAAGAATTACTAAATAAAATAGAAATAGGGCAAAAATAATCAAGACAGACATACAGGTAAGTTACTAAATAAAAGTAAAACATTTTACATGAGTTTACAATGTAGGAACAAATGGAACACTAAACACAACCAATAAAAGGAGAATGAAGTTGCAGAGAAGGTTTGTTGGACATAACAGTAACTAAAGAATGTATAACAATTGGAAAACACGAGAAAATAAAGGATTGACAGTATAACAGTAAAGATTCGACGAGGGAATTCCAGATTCAAGTTGAAATAAAGGTGCGTAGAAATTAGCAATACGAAATTAGAGCAAAAATGCAATAGGGCAAATTTAGACCGTAACATGGTTCTATAGCTCATTATCTTATTGCAATTCTCTTTTTTTTCAGGTCAGTTGTTAGAGTATTTGGTCATATTCTTCTATTAATTTTCGCATCACTATTGTATGTCTTCTTCGTCTTGTGAAAAAATAACAAGCCAATTTGTCTCCATTTTTGCACCATACTTCGAGTTCTTGGAGTAATGGAGAGAGACTGCGCCCTTGTTTCGCACCTTTAATTACTATAGCCCGTATTACGAGCGCACTTTTATAGTGATTAAGCGCGTTTTTACATTCTATTCTTTTAAGGAGTGTGCTTCATAAAAGCGCTTTTATTATAAAAGTGCGCTCGTAATTCGGATCTATATAATTATATATACTTTAAACTACATTGATTCATTTATCTGTAATATCTATTCTTCTCCAGGTATCCCAAAGCATGATTGTACGAAAACAATCAAAGGCCTTTTGTAAATCGGTGAATCCTGTGTATCTATCTGTTCTAATTTGAATTCTTTTCTACTAATTATCGAAGGCAGTGTATGTTATCTAAACATAATTCATCAGTTCTAAGTCCACATTATTCTTCAAATAATGCTATTGTATATATTAGATTTTTTTGTTTCAGGATACTGAAAAGTACCTATGTTGACTAAAATATCCCTGTAAAATATATGGACAAAACTTCCCCATACATGTCAATTAATCTTTCATGGATAATTTCTAGTCCACTGTCTCTTTAATCAAGAACTGTACGAATATAAAGCTCATTTTCTTTTGTGCTCAAATCTCTGTAGAAATTGCAAAACTTTTTATTATACTTTTACGATTACATACGATAATATCCTAATGTATCAAATTCAATTCTGGGGTGAGGGTTATTTGGTCCCTAAATTTGTATTTTATTATATCATACCCAATATGTATGTATAGGTATTGGACTTACTAGAGAATTTCAACTTGGAAACTATTTGTATACGTTCAGATATTACTTACTTTAGCATCGCCCAAAAATTTTAGGCACCTTGACACATAGGTAAGATATCATGTATTGTTTTAATACGCTTCTACTAAAAGGGGATATTTTTCTTACATTTACTCATCTTATAAAATTGTTGATTTAAATTGACAACCAGTTGTCGAAGTGGCAAATTTTTACTACTGGTATGGATGGTTTGGCGACAAAGTAAATTTTTAATAATATGGCTAGTTGGTTTCAGATTTTTATATGTATATTATTTAATAATGAGTATTACCGTTGACCTGCGAACCTATATCGGTAAGCACTATTTTAATTATATTTGAGGCGAATTTATTTTACTAGTATGGCGTATTACCGTATACTGTACAGGTACAAATCTATCACTGACTGTTGACAACATACAACAAAATAGTATATACGATACAAGTTTAGTAATGATAACAGCATGTTAAAGTTAAACTTGAACTCGTTTTA
>OY720448.1:53458390-53485890 GCA_963082715.1 Harpalus rubripes
GTTTACACCATTCGACGCCATCTTGTTACGTCACTTGGTATGCGGACTAAATGTTTAGTACGCGTGGTGTAAATGTAGTCATAGAAACTGGGAATTATTTCTAATTTATCGAACTCTCGAATTCTATTTAATTAGATTATTTTTGATCCATATTTTTTTTTCAAATAACGGAACAGACTGTCATTCTATTTTAATGCTATTTTAACATCTACTGTCGTAATTAACCAGCTTCTTTTTCGCTCATTTTAGTTGTGTGTTAATAACATCTGACATTTGTCAACAAATAAAAGTTACAAAGATTATTCCCGGGAATAATATCTAGAGCTTTATTCTCAGTAATAATGACATGATTGATGATTGGTTAAAACGCAGACACGTGACAAACAATGAAGCATTTCATTGGTTTTAAAATATGTAAAAAAATAATCTATCGAATAGGCGTAAAAAATATATGTTATCCTATTAAAAAATATATAACTTTGTGTTGTAACTTGAAAATCAGTGGTTTAAAAAAAATTTCTTCTCTAATTCGATGTCCCTCTTGGTCTTTTGTAATATTGTCTAATATAGAGTGGTCAAAAATAAACTGGTTTAGTTGACAATACAATGAGCTGGTTTCACATATTTTTAAAATTATTTTAAATGAAAGTTTATGCAATATTTTTCATAGTAATGTGAATAATAATAATAATTTATTGTTTTTGTAAATAATTAAATAAAAAGATTGACGACAGATTTAGTCATGATAAACAACCCCCTACTTCTGTAAGGTCGGAGCTCATACATTACGTCATTCAGCCAATAAGCCAATAGGAAAACAGTTTACGTTATTTATATAAATAAAAGTAGGTGATAGTTGTCACATGTTTAATTGTATGTGCTCTGACGTCACATTCTGTTACAGATCACGTGACTTTTTCAAAATAATTTCAAAATTGAGGCTCTTTAAAGAACAATATCTTTTAAAATTTTGTACTTAGTCATATAAAAATTCTTGCAACAGCCCTATTCTGCGGATCTTTTTATTCCACAGTTTATACAATACCACGCGAAGGCGGAAATACTATTTGACATGTCATTTTTACAAGACATACATGGTTTAGCTTTTACATCCGGTATACCATTTACATGGTTCTTTTATGAACTTTTATCGCATTCAGATTTCAATTTCCCTTTCAGATTTATTCTTTAATTGTTATCTCTAATTTAGATTTCAAGTACTTCATTTTTTACATTATTAAATGTTATTAATCCAACAGCATCAATAATTTGGAAAGAAATCAGTAATACTCGTATTTCAAAGCTAGGAAACTACAGCAAAATGCAAAAAGAATGGAAACGACAACGCTATAATAAAACTAGAGAGACAAAGACAATACTTCATGTGCCTACACAATTAATCACATTAAAGGAAAACTTTAAAATTAAAAAGTAATCCGAAGTATTGAAATTAACTACTTATATATCTTGCCTACACATTAAAGACAGGTAGAATAATCTGGAAAGATTGACAACTTCAACATTTTCACTGAATAAATACATTCATACATGTGGTAAAAAATTCAGCCGACATAGATTTCCAGATGAAAAGTTGGGGAGTCTACAGGGCGTTAAACAATTATTTATGTTTTATGTTTGTGATTGTTGACATATCTAGAATTTAGTTTCGCGTTGTGACCAACTCTTTTAAGAGAACTTTAAATAAATTCGTTAGATTACTTATCAATTACATCTCCTGCTAAATATACACTATCTGAATAATGCACGTGAAAAAAATTAGTTTACCTCTGTGAATCAGGTTATAGTGAAAATACTTCTCTTGATAGGAGAATTAATTCATTTACATTGTAGTTATAACAGTTTTGTTCTCGTACGCAGTCAGAAAGCGAATGAAAGTAAACATTATCAGTCTGCGACTAGTTCCAGTTCTTGCGAGAATTCTTTTCATCGTGTGTATCATAATCATACACTTTGCACTAGTTTATTTTAGAAAAAGTTTTCCCATATAAAAACAATGTGTATAGGATGGTATGTGGATTACTCTCACTCTTAATTGCTTAGTGAAAATTAACTAAATTTTTTTAATTAAGGTGTAGATTAGGTTTCTCTTGCTGGTATATGTTTTATTTTTTGTTATTTTTCATAATTAGATGACACTTTTTCGTCCTCTATAAATCGTTTATTTAGTAAAGGGATTAGAAATCTCAGTACATTTTCCTTTTACTATTACGCACGTTAATTAACACTATTTTATATTTTTATAGAAAGAAGAAATTACTGGATCTGGATATCACTCAAATAATCACCTTTTGTTGTCAAGAAGTACTACAGTCATTATATTTTTTAAATAAATATATCATCACGGTATATTACCCATTGCTGAGTGTGCCGATCGTCTTTGTACGCAGATATCGGTAATGATGATGACATATTTGTACCGTGCGGGCGTTTACCACGCGTCACCTCACGGGCACTTATAGCTGGCGTGGAGAGTGAACCACAGGGGTCAATTTTGTGCCATTTAAAATTCGAAATATTTGGCGTCGGTCGGGATCGAATCCGGTTCCCCAGATTCGTGACCAAACACTCAGGCACGCAGACTTGCTAGATTTCGTAGTTTGCCCCAGATACTCTCGATCAGAAATATGGTCGCCAAATTTGCCGACTATTTCATTTACCGGCAAAAAGTTTCTAGTAAACAACAAGTATTGTATAGAGAAACATGAAAAAAAGAGTACAACGTAATAACGTTAAAAATAAAAATAAATAAACATATCATCACGGCATATTACCCATTGCTGAGTGTGCCAATCTGGCTTTCTACACAGATTTCGGTAATAATGATAAATAAATAAAGAATTTATTTCGCATAAGTATAAATAAATGTAAAAAAAAACAAATGTAATTTTGTAAGTATCACAAACACACGTAAAAAATTTTGAGCATTTTTATGATTCATTTCAAGACCAACATTTTTAGGAGTTTTATTTATTAAATTGAGGGCTATATTTACTGTAAATTTGGTACGATTCCATGTATACAGACACATTATGTGGTAGACGATAGATTTATTAACTTTTTTATTAAGTAGAATTGTTTAACAAATAGCTTACAAACAACCAATGTATTAAGGCTATTATCACCTAATTATGCTCTGATTCGACACACAACACGTTCCAGAGTGACTTTTTCAAAATCAAGTTAGTATATTTATTAAAATGCCCGTCCCACATTAGTTTAGTTGGCTCACCACGTTAATTTAATTCTATTTAATTAAAAGAGGATAAAAGTAATAACTAACTTAATTATCAGCTATTTCTTTTAATATTATAATTTCTGGTTTTACTGGTCTAGTGCTACTTGCAAGATAGATTTTTTTACATTATTTTTAATCTTTAGCTTAGAATTAAATTTATAGTTACGTTACATGTTAAAATATTTTCATTTTAAAGAAAATGCTAATTATATTTTAATTATTATTATAAAGTCTGTTATTTAGGTTACAAATTACAGCGCGCACTTTGGGATAGAAAAGTATTTTCAATAAATTCAGATTCATATTTGAGGTGTCCATAAGTTTACAACTGTATCATTAATATATCTTAATATTATATTAACAATTTTAACTAATGTAGAAATCTATAATACATTGTCTATAGCAGAGGAATTTTATTTGCTTGCAATTTTATGTAGTACCTACATTTTAGCACAGTTAATTATAATTTTCTGCATTATCGAGTACAATTTTCAAATATTATCAGTTAAATGATTCTAAATATCCCAAGCAAATATTTATTTTGCGTTTTAATTTATTTCAGTAAGAGAATAATAGTGGTTATAAATATATTTTTGGCATTTTTATTTAACTTCAAATAAAACTATCTAAAAGCACACACAGATCGTCGAATAGTAGGTACTGGTATATCTCGTCATCCCTTTGCATCTTTCTATAACTTTTTTATTATCTTTGAAGTGATAATGCTTATTTTTTCACTGTCGGATTTCGCAGAATGATGCTAGACGCCAGAGTTACATCTTCTAGATGTGCATTATATAGAATCTTACACCATTGAAAAGATTATTTTTAGTTTCTATAGCTGTATAATTATCGATGTTCACTTGTTTTAAACTGAAAATATTTATACAGGGTGATTCATCGGTCTATAAAGAACATTATGTATGTATTTAAATAATTCTTATTTGAATTTTAGACATCATTGCGGCAATTGCTAAATCGATTTATTTAAAAAATACTGTAACGTGTGAGCACCGCCGCTGCGCTGAGCAAGCAAGTTTAGCTATGACGTAATCGCGAGTCTCGACGTGTTTAATTACTTCCGGTTGCCTGAATCTTTTGTATTCGATGTAATGTTTGAGACTTCTCCAAAAGGCAATGAGCAGCTATATAAAGCGACAGAGCTCTGCCCGTTAGTAAGTTTCATACATAGTTACATAGTTAGATAGTAAGCTAAGTTGCGTTGACGAGGAGTTACATAGATAGTGAATTGAGGAGCAAAGCAGTATCGTGGTAAGCGTATGCAGTATAATATCGAGTGGAATACTCGGGAAGTTACTGGTATATTGGGATAGCTGTGGAAATAAATGCTCGGTAGTGTTGATGAGTTAGGAAGCTAGAGTATACGAGAACAGTAACAGCGAATACTGGATCGGACAGTTGAATGTAATATAAATGAATAGTGATATAAATAAATAGTGACTTAAATATAGTGATTTTTATGAAAAGAAGAAATTTTTGTATCTGGATATCAGTCAAATAATCACCTTTCCAGTCAAGAAGTATTGCAGCCATTATATTTTTAATCGAGTGTTCATTATTTGTTATTGAATCTTTGGTTAAAATAGCGAATTCAACACTATATAAGTGGTACATAAGTTTCATTGATGCTTTTTTTTATGTCATCTAAATATAAATTTGTCTTACTTTGTGTAATACGCAGTTCTTTATTAATAGACTTGCTAGATTTCGTAGTTTGCCTCAGATACTCTCGGTCAGAAATATGGTCGCCAAATTTTGCCGACTATTTCATTTACATTCAATAAGGTAATTTTATTATTATCAATTTATCAATAATTTACTACTATTTTAAGTTTCGTGTAAACAGTCTACAAGAGCCGGCAACAGACCCGCAGTCTAAGATTAGAACGCGTAGTGAAATAAATGATCAGTTAATTAAATAAAAGTACAAGAGTACAGTAAAATTAATAGCGTTAAAATAAATAGTCGTGTTCTTCTTTGATTTTTACGCATCACCCAAATAAATAAAACGTTACAATACTATACGATATCAATTTAATAATATTATGTAGTGTGTATTAATTACACTACCAAACTAAATACATATAAGAAAATGATTATTGATTAAGGTAAATAATCTTCCAATAACGGAATAAAAGTCATAAATGAATCATATACTTGCTTCAGCGCACTGAATTTCACACCATTTTCACTTTTCGCTGACGCTTTAAAAAACTTTTCATCATCTAGTCCGGCTAGAGATTTATCTTGCAAAATGAGACATAATTAACGCGTGTTAGATTAAAATGCTGAGCGTATGAGAAGAACTAGAATCGTAGGTTATTTATCTTCTCTTCATTACCATACCGGTTAATTGCAAGCAGCGTTAATTGAAGCATCCTGAAATTACCTTAGTTTGGAAATTAATTATGTTGTATTAGTTAGAACTTCGAACATCGTTTTTCAGTTTTTAAATCATGCACTCATCAATTCTTCACACACCAAGAATATTTTAAAGAATCGAATAAAAATAAAATAATAAACGTAAGTATCAGAATTTTCTCATATGAATCAAAGTAGCTACATTCAGCCTCTTCATTGTTTTTCAAATTTATTACATTTATACAAATGTCTTACGAAAGTGTGAATATATATATATATATATATATATATATATATATATATATATATATATATATATATATATATATATACAGGGTGGTGAATGATTTATGCAATATAGGAAATTCAATGCTAATTTTTTCATATGGCGATATTTCGTTCCCTATTTATTTTAGAGCAATATGCTTCAAATAATACTTGTAGATAATTGAATTCTGCATCCAAATCACTTTACACTTTTTGTAACGTGTATAATTGGGATTAATATTTTTATAAAAGTGCTCATTTATAGAGATAGCCGTGAAATTTAAACAAAGATATGACTGCGATATGACTTTTGAAATTTCGGAAAAGTTAGTAAGTAGTATAACACAGATTAATAACATATTAATAATAAAAAAAGAAAACTGAGTGTTGATATTGTAGGTAATAGGCCGATCGCGATATACAGTACTAATAAGACTAAATACTTCAGCTCATCTTGGGAGTTTCCTTTATAAAACCATTTTATGCTTTGATTTTTTTCTTGAATGTTGTACGTATTGTTTTATATTAAAGAAAATTACCATAAATCAAGTAATAAACTTCATAGTAATTACTTGCGCGAAATGTCAAACTACTAGAAATTATTTGGCACTTGTTTGTACCTTTGTTTAAATTCCATGGCTATCGCTATAAATGAGCAATTTTATAAAAATATTAATCCTATGTCGCGGTGCAAAAGGTGTAACATAAAATGAGTGGTTTGGGTGCAGAATTGAATTATTTATCTACAAGTTTTATTTGAAGCATTTTACTCTAAACTAAATAGGGAAGGAAATATCGCCATATGAAAAAAATAGCATTGAATTTCCTATATTGCACAAATCAATTCACCACCCGGTATATATATATATATATATATATATATATATATATATATATATATATATATATATATATACAGGGTGGTGGCGGTTAGGGGTGAACATAGGGATTTAACATGGGATTTTAGTTTTTTACAATTTCCTGCTCTCCTGTTCTTTTTACGGCAAAAACTGTAGAGTACAAATTTATTCAGAATTAAAAATTGCATACAAAAATGTATTTACATTTATTATTATGTTTTTGGTTTCTTCACAATTTTAAAAAGAAATTTCAAAATTTCTGTTAATTTGTAGCAATAGCCATGACTTATAACTCAAATATTTAAACATAATAATGTCATTCAATTTTGTTCAAATTTTCGAAATTTTCTCTAATAAAAAGTTAATTTAATAATGAATGTTTATTCGAATAAAGAACTAGTTTTCATTATAAAAAATTATTATGGTGGAAATAGTTTTAGAAGAATACGTGATTTGTTTTCCATAAAGTACGAAAATACACCAATTCCTATTATAGCAACAATTTCTAAACTTGTTGAAAACGTTGAGAACACAGCTAGTGTAGCTGTGAACGAAGGTAATGAAGGAAATAATAATAATAGAAGACGTTATAACGAAGTGAGTGAAGAAATGGTATTAGCTGTGATAAATCAAAATTCTACGTAGTTGATACATTTGGAATTGGTTTATTATTAAATGGTATACCTAATAAAAAATGCGTATTAACATTAAAAGTTTTTCGTTTTTATTTAATTTTTAAATTAGATTAACGCATGGTTGACGTTTATAAATAATTTTTGACAACCAGAAAAAAATAAATTCTATGGCTATTGCTACAAAATAACAGAAATTTTGAAATTTCTTTTTAAAATTGTGAAGAAACCAAAAACATAATAATAAATGTAAATACATTTTTGTATGCAATTTTTAATTCTGAACAATTTTGCCGTAAAAAGAACAGGAGAGCAGGAAATTGCAAAAAACTAAAATCCCATGTTAAATCCCTATGTTCAGCCCTAACCGTACAGTATATATAAATGAAAAAGGTTTTTATGGGTACGGCAGTCAGGATGATGGGAAAGATGTTAAATGATACTCTTTAAAGTTACATGTCAAGCTTTCGGAATTTCTTTTTTCCTTCTTCAGGACAGCTATAAATTTATGAATAACAAACATGTTACAATTTTGAAAAATGTTAATTGTACGCACTAAGTACTTACTACTTTGTGAGGTTAAATTATAAACCAAACAGTCATTAGAACTGTATTGACGTCTTGAAGAAAAATTAAGTTCATTAAAATTTAAATTTTGGAATGAATTTGCGCAAAACAAGTAATTGAATTAAGCTAAACACTTGTAAAACAGAGCAAATAGGCTCCGAAGAAGTCAATGTTATAAAAAACACGTGTGAACTAAAGTCGAAAACGACACGTTCGAACCTTTAACAACTTTGTAAAACGATAAGAAGCAAAAGAAGAAAAGATAAACCTGGAAACATGAAATGTTCTAAATGTTGAAACAATTTTAAATTATATAAATTTTAGTAAATTTAATTTATATTGGATCAGAGATTCTACTAATATTAGATGTATGTAATTCTTAAAATTTTAGAAGATAGTTGTATATTGAACTTAAACCACTAACATCTGTTCTTTTATTCATAGTGTGATCAGTTTTATTAATATGAACCATTTCAAGGAAATTACGTTTGTTTGAATTAGTTTCAACATCTAAAACAGATGAGTTACTATAATCAATACAATGCGAAAACTCATTGAAATGTTGCGATAACGCACAAGCATTTGGTCTGATGTCTACAGTCACTTTTATGGGAACTGATTCTAGCTTTAAGTGATCTAGTTGTGTGCCCAACATAAACTTTTGTGTAATTTTGTAAATAATATTGGATTGTAGATCTTTTTCAATAGGATCTTTAACTTTAGAAAAAAGGGAGTTAGTTGTGAGTTTTTTTATAGCTATTTCTACTTTATCATTTTTAACTTCCTTTAATAATTTGAATGTCAGATTGTCAATATTGGATAATGAAGTAAAAGTAATGTTACTGTTGTTAGCGTCTGTCTGTGAGGAAGTGTTGTTACTGGCGCTGTTCATCTCCAATGTATTGGTACTGAAAAGCAAACGACGAATAAGGGGTTCGGGATAAGAATTTATGATTAAAATATCTTTAAATTTGTGTAAATTTTTCAACATGAGTGTAGGTTGTAAGAACTTAATGTGGCATCATTTTAACAAAAAATCAGCTGATACATAAAAACAGCCAACTATCTTCACATTGTTTGAAATGAATTTTTTGACACGTACGGAAACATTGAACAAAGCAGCGAATTTATTTAAATCTACAACAATCAACAAGTAAATAGGTATATAAATCACTTCATATTCTGTTTTAAATTCTGTTACCTATAGTTTTTCTGACCAAAATCTAGTTTCTATTTAGGATCTAGATTTCAATTAGAAAGAATCTAATGTAAAATGGAATTATGATTATAAAAATGTAAAACTGATACTTACTTATTCTAACGTAATCAGTTCCTATTTTCTGCGGAAGAAGAAAGAAACAAATAATTATTAGTCCAGTTTACGAATGCTTAAAAATGGGTTGTGGACAGACTTTTGTGCGCACTTTTTTGACTTTTAGGCTGTGTTCGGAGGTGTTTGGAGATGAATTTACCAAAAGTCTAGGGGTCTCCGAGGGGAGCTAACTTCAGAGCATAGCAAAATGTGTCCTTTTTTGGTTTTTCGCTTCTATCTCGATAATGGTTGGTCCTAGCAAAAATCCCTATCCCTACCGTTTTCTAGTTTTAAGCTGTTGAAAATCGTTATTTTTTCCAAAACCATTCCTAGACTGGACTATATCTATAAAAATGAAAATGAGAAATGATTAACTCAATCACACTGCTTAAGTAGGAAACTAATTAATAGATTTTTCTGTTTGAGTGATTGGTTTCAGCGACACATCTTACTTGACACAAATCAGTCTCTCTGATGACGACGTTCAGGCAATCATCTCATTTAATCAATTCCATTCCATTCGTATTTTTTTTCATCACGCGAAAGTAGAATCTAAAGGTTTTTGTGACACTTTTTACATTCAAATATGTGGACAGTATAGTTGATCTGAAATGACAGTTTCTAACCGCATTTGAATATTTAATTTTTGGATCTTAATTAGTCAATATCCGTGGCGATTAAATGTTTTTAATTTATTTTAATTTGATTGTGATAAGAAATTGAATTGGTAATGGAATGTAAAGTAATTTACTAGCAAATGAAACCTATTTTTAAGTTTGACTTTTTGAAAACTGTGTGGTCTGTTAGATTAGGATTGAGCTAAATGGATGTGACGTCTGAATTTTAATTAGTCATCACAGTCACGCATTTGTTTAATTAAGTATTTATGTAGGTTTCAAGAACCCATATCGTAATTTGATATGGAAATGATGGTGCATACTTAACTTATTGGCATTTAACTATTATTTTCTTTTTAATTTGTTTATTGCATACTTTCAAATGTAGATTTTTATATGAGCCATATCTGCATACTTAATTTTGTACTATCAAAAGTTGATTCGTAAATACACAAAATTTAACTAAATAGCACATATAATAATACAGTTTCAGTAATGTTCGATTTGATGAGATATTATTTTTGAGCATCTCAAGTGATATTTTATCTTCTTACTAAACATACAGCCATTGTATGCTTGTATGAATTGTTAATTCGTGTAATTAAATATTTGTGGTCATCCCAATTCCCAATATAACAATACAGTTCCATCATAATTATGTGAGCTAAACGATAGTAATTATTAAAAAAAGAATATGTGCAATTCCGACTCAGTAAATTAAAGAAACTGGTACGCAAAAGAAAATTTTAATAATTTATTAATACACACAAGTGTGTTACGATTTTATTTACACTTGAAATGTTTTTTATTTATTATTGTACTCTTTACACTAATATTTCTTATCTATTTTATAAATTGACATTTCATACTCTTACATAAACGTGTTTTTTAAGAAACATTTATCTTGAACAAATTTCTTGTATATCTGTTTCTTTTAATATATTTTTTCGAAAAATTTCCTTTTTACAAAGGTTTAACTCATTTTTTTGTATTTTATTAATTTTTTCAATAATCTGTGAATATATCTTAAATAACTGCTTCTGATCTAATTAATAACAAAAATGAACAATAAAAACAGACTCCCAAATTTCTCTTTACAATAGGCACCTGTTCCCTTTTAATTTACCGAGTCGGGGTTGCACAGATCCTTTTTTTTAACCTACTACCGTTTTAGAAGGAGTCTGCAATTGTTTTAACGCCCTCTCTAGTTTGTATTATATGTTTATAGTTTTTTTTTTCTGCTGGCCTGACTACTCTATTACTACAATTTTAAAAAATAAATTATTTCTTGAATTTAGTAATAAAAAATTAATTTTTATAAATATTGCAAAATATTCAAATTTTACTCACCTTATCTAATTAACTACCATGGTTAGCTTAATTAACCCTGATTAGAAATGAATACTATTTCTATCGAATTCATAATTATAGTCAGTTGGGATTGAAATCCAATAATATGCTTTAAAAAAAATTCAAATATTATGAAACACACTTTCAATAGGGCATTCCGATTAAGCGAATTTTAAGCGCCCCGTCGCGGTATTTTTATGAACTATGTGGACATACAAAGAACTGTCATCGTGCTGTAAAGTTGATAGCCTGGTGAAATTTGTGTTTTATATTAAAAATATGGGTATTAGGTACGCGTATGGCCTTTGTAAGAGTGATTACAGGAGTAAATATAAAAAATATATGAGAGGAGTTAATTTTATGCCATTTTCCAAGCCGATCTCATCTCTCATGGTTTAAGCGTAACTACATCAAACTAAATGGTTTCGTGGAAGTAGTGGTATATGTGCCCGTAGTTAAATAGGTTTGATATGTTATGAGATGGAAAATAGCCCCACTTTATATTTACATCAACTACCACACACCGCAGATACCCATTTACCACTATCAATACAGGGTAATATATTATTACTGCGACCCGCATTCATATAATTTTTATTTCTGAAAACGTTGAAACATTTTGAGTTAGTATAAATCAGTAAATACCCAGTAACTAACCGAAACTAAAACCTTAAAATAAGATCGCTTTTTTTCCTCTTTTTTTCAGACCACGACACTAACCATCTTTTTTAGGTCATTCACAGAATGATTTTCAATATTTTTCTTTTTTAATTTCGCCCCTGGCACTAACTCTGCACTAAAAAAAATCATTTTCATCACTAACCGAACACATGTCAATAGAAAATATCTATTTGTCCACATAGTTCAAGTTTTCACCGCAAATGGCGCACTTTGTGACGTCACGATCGGAATCCCCTATTGCGGACTATTTCTACGTAATTATACTAATTTTCATATTGTTAAATTAATATAAAAATAATATGTACTTTAAAAAATGACATATTGTTAAATTAATATAAAAATAATATGTACCTACATACTTTAAAAAATGTCCCCTATTTCTGTGAGTTTGAAGAAACGCTTAACTTCATTGGTGTCTAATATCTATATGTATAAATTGAACGCAAAAAATTAAAATTTGAATATGTTGTAACCATAGGCTTTGTGATTAATTTCAACGTTATTTCATAACCTGTGCAATGTATTTATATTTTGTTAATAACAATTTAAAACGTAAAATTTATAGATCTATTGAGAATTAAGAATTGAAATTTGCACGTTGATTCAGAATGCAGTTTTTGTATAAAATATTAATAAATTTTTATTTGAAAGTGATTAGATGATTTTTTTGCTGTTTTCGCGCGGGAACACATGATACGCTTTTACAGTAGGTAGTTGTGATTTGGAAGACACTGCCTGAGTCTGTTATGCTATATGAAATTTATATAAAATACGTAGGTGTTATATACCTATGTATATTGACGAGAGGTTATCTGATAACATCAGATTTTGATAATACCTGCAATCTACATGATGTGATTCACATTTTTTTATTGTCTTCCATATTCTTATTAATGAAGAACCATAATAAAATATTTTCCTAAAAATTATTATTATTATATTATAAATGAATTTATATTATTAAATCCGTTAAAGAACACATCTACCATAATAGAAATTTATTGAAATAATATTAATACCTCAGTGTTAATATGTTCATCACAGATGTCCATTGTGATTAACATGACATTGAGTATTGCAATAAATAACCTTTAACATGGAGCTGATCATCCGCAAAGACCAGCAGCAATTATATTCCGATCTTGTCTCGATTTATTCAGAGAGAGCGCGCAATTATCTTACCTTGCCGACTAGTTTCAGATGCTTACTGCTTGTAATTATTTCGCAGAAACATAAATTACACCAACTTTCAATTTAGCACATTAATTTAATAAGAAGATAATTGCACTTATGTGTAATTATTGCTCTTTAGTAATGCATCTGATACAGCTACAAAGCCAGTTCTCAAAAAATTCTATATTTATTTATGAAGTTGTGACAAGGCGAGGGTAAGCACAATAACAGATAAATAACTTTTTATAAACTCTTCTAAATTATAGTTTCAATATTCATATTTTAACTCTGTTTAAGTTATAAATGTCAAAATTCAGTTTAGAAATTCTTATCGTATTATGATAGTCACGACATTTATTTGTTGATAATTAAGTCTAGAAATTATTGTGTATGCGTACGTGACTATGGATGCCCTTGCCTATGCACCCCATACCCCTAAGATAATCCTGTCCTGGAGATAGCGTTTTTGTTTTAAGGGTCGGCATTAGTTAGCCATGGGATAAACATGGAAGAGTCTGCATTAGTTAGCCATGGGATAAACATGGAAGAGTTTTAGTTTTGGGCGACGCTCGCTCTCTGGGTTACAGAATGTAACCAGTTTCGTTAGTTATGTTTAATTAAGTTATATTTAATCATGTAAATAAAAGTATTAGTTAGTTAGTAACCAACAAGTTGTGTTCATGTCCGTAGTTTTCATCAGTGTAAAGTTAAAGTGTAAGTGTATGTGTGTCCTTCTCAAGAATCCATCACACGAAGTCGTGGACGCCAGCCATCAGAGCGTCCACCAGTCATGGTGCAGTCGGTAGAATTGCATCAGCTTCCGCACCCCCCCTCGTGTTACAAAGTACCTACTAACTCCAATGTTACCATAAAAAATATGTGTTATTATGTATATTGATATAGCTTCTTGGCTGCAACATATTCATGAAAATGTAATTATTTTTTATTATACCTCTGTATCATGGGGCAATTTTCTGGACAGACAGTTAGACTGCGCCTTGGCTTTAATTGACCACACCGTGCTTATGAGACAAAAGTAAACTTTATTATTTTTTCTACTTCCCACTTATTCGAAAATTTTATCGTTGATAAAAAATTCGATAATATTTTTTTAAAAGATATAACAACAACAACGTTTTACAGCCATAAAATACGGTTTCGTTATCTATTTATTTGTGTTTAATTTTAGTGTTTTGTGGTTAAGGTCTTTGGAAAAAAATCTGATGTGGCCAGCACATTACTTTCCGTTAGTTCTATGTATTTTGTACAAATTTCATACAGAAAGTTCCTTGCAAAAGATTCTATTTCTTGTACATTACTTTCCGGCAGTTGTATGTTTTATACACAAATACCAAATTCCATACACAAAGTATCTATCAAAAGATCCTATATTTCCAGGAAAGTTATAACACAAACATACTATGTAAATTGCACTTGCACTTAATATATACTATTATTCACGAAAGATGACTATTCAAGGTCATTTCTTCGAAGAAAGAATACACATCACTTTATAGCAGTAGCTTAGCAACATTTTGTTTTAGAAAAAGAAAGATTATTTGACTTATGTCTATTTAATTTATGTGGTGTGACAGATATACGTAAATTACTTTCTAACACACTATAAATAATAATGACATATCGTAGAATTACAGATACCAAATTATCTACTACACACTACCCTCTGTGCTAATATTTACCCAGTGGCGTTGACGTTTAAATCAAATTATTATTCCTTGGTATATAAGTTAATTCTATGTTTTTGTATTTTGCAAAAACATAAGTGAAGAACATAAATCATTCAGAAAGGCATTATTTAGAAAGAAACATAATTTTCAAATAAATTACTCTTAGTTTTTCAGTTAAAATGTGTCCATAAATATTTCATGTTGCACGCCTATGCATACGAAATGCAATGAAGTTATCTACAAGTAATATTATATCAGACGGCTCACAAATGACCTTGAATAGTCATCTTTCGTGAATAATTGTTTAGTAGCTGTTTCCATAGTTATAGCATATAGCTAGCTAATTTATGATATTTAATTTCTTTATAATTTTTTAACTCTATATCAATTTAATATAAAATGCAGTCAAATCGTATAGAGAATAAAATATTCTTTAATATTTATGTATATATATATATATATATATATATATATATATATATATATATATATATATATATATATATATACGAGGTGCTATCCAAAATTTTCGGGACTGGTGCTGCCATCTGTTGAAAACCTTACTTTTGGACTAATGGTCACCATCACCCTCGAAGTAGTTCCCATCCGCACGTACACACCGGACCCAGCGCTTCTGCCACTGGTCAAACGTTTTCTGGAAGTCCTGTTCTTTGAGGGTGTTTATCACCGCCAGCGATGCTTCTTGAATCCTCTCTAGAATGTCGAACCGATGGCCTTTCAACTTGAGTTACAGTTTTGGGAATAGCGCGAAGTCGCAAGGTGCCAAATCTGGCGAGTACGGTGGGTGGGGTACAACCGCCATGTTGTTTTTTGCCAAAAAGGTCCTGGTAAGCAAGTACGTGTGACAGGGCGCGTTATCGTGATGCAGCAGCCAGTTCCCTTGACGCCAAAGTTCGGGGCGTCGTCGCCGCACGTTTTCGTTGACATGTCCCATAACCAATACCCACTTCATCCGCAAGGTCTTGAATGGTTCGACGTCGATCCGCACGAACCAATTGATGAAGTTTGGCAACAATGTTTGGCCTTGTGCGGCTAACGGGCCTTCCTGTGTGAGCATCATCTGCGACCTCTGTACGGCCGGCCCTAAACCGAGCATGCCACTCAAACACACGCACACGGCTCGTGCTTTGTCCCCCAAACATTTGTTGAATCATTAAAAGGGTCTCCGTAGCACTTTTCCCGAGTTTCGCACAGAATTTGATACACACGCGCTGTTCTGTTCGCGGATCCATCGTAAAATCGCCACACACCAAACACAGAGTATTACAAAAATCACTGTGGACACGCAACACGTCCTCCCAGCTGAATGCCACTCCGCACACGGACTCATCAGATATGCAGCTCTCGCCACCGAGCGGTGCAAAGATGAACTACTCCTACTTTCCAGATGGCAGCACCAGTCCCGAAAATTTTGGATTCCACCTCGTATATATATATATATATATATATATATATATATATATATATATATATATATATATATATATATATATATATATATATATATATAATCAGTATCCTCTTATACCCCATAAGGGTGTCGAGGTTTCTTCTTTTCTTCACCTATCTTCTATAAACTTTTTCCATTTTTTTCTGTCAGCTGCTATTTTCTTTGCTTCTACTTGTGTGATGTTCTTCTTTTTCAATATCTCTTCTATGGAGTCATCCCATGTCTTTTGTGGTCTGCCTCTACTTCTTTTTCCGGTAGTTCTTGTTTCCCAGATTTCTTTGCAAGGCGTTTGTTTTGCCATTCTGGTAATGTGCCCGTACCATTGTAGTTGCTTTTCTTCTATATTAGTTGTGATTGATTTTACATCTAGCTCTTGTCTTATTTTTTCATTCCTTATTTTGTCTTTCTTTGTCACTCCTCTTACTCTTCTTAAAAATTTCATTTCCGTGGCCTGTATTTTACTGAGTTGTCTTTTATTGAGAACCCATGTTTCACACCCATATAGTAGTATAGGTTGGAAGATGGTTTTGTACACCGTCATTTTTGTGTGTCTATTGATGTTTTTGTTATTAATAATTACAGTATTCAATGCGTAGTATGTTTTCATTGCTGCTTGTATTCTGTTGTTTACTTCTTCCTCTATACTGTTTTTAGACTGTATGATGCTACCGAGATATTTAAATTGGTTTACCTGTTCTATTTTTGAATTTTGAATTGTTATCTGTATGTCTTTGATGTTCTTTCCTGCTACCATAACCTTGGTTTTTTCAGTATTTATTTCCATATTGAATTTTTTCATTTCTTCCATCCAAATATTAATGTTTTCTTGTAATTCTTGCTCATTTTTTGCGAATATGGCCATGTCGTCCGCGAAAGCACATTCTGTTATACTAGTTGTTTTTAAGTTTAAATTTCCAATATATGTTCTTCTTACTCTGCATTTAGTCTTTCTTATAACTTCGTCTAATATTACTATAAAAAGCAATGGACTTAAATTTCCTCCTTGTCTTAATCGTTTTGTTGTGATGAATTCGTCTGACGTTTTATTTCCTGTGCGTATTATGTTTCTTGTTTTGACATAGATGCTTCTTATTGCTTGTATTAATTTCTCGTCAGTGCCTCTTTTCCGTAGAATTTCCCACATTTGTTTTCTGTTTATTCTGTCAAATGCTTTAACAAGGTCTATGAAACATATATATATTTCTTTGTTTTTGTCAGTAAATTTTTCTATTATCTGCCGGATAGTGAAAATATGATCTTGGGTACTACACCCTTTTCTAAATCCACTTTGGGATTTTTCTAGTTTATTATCTACACTTACACGTAGTTTATTTTCTAGAATATTTTCATATATCTTCTCTGTTGTGCAGAGTAATGCTATTCCCCGATAATTACTACACTCTCTATAATCTCCTTTTTTGTATATTGGCAGTATTATTGTTATTTCCCAATCTCTCTAATATTTATAATAACATTAAATGCGAAAAAAATATATTTAACATTGTTTTTTCAAGAAAGAGTGTTAAAATCTATAAATGTGGGTACTTCCGGTTGACCAGTTATAACCAAAATCTAATCAGCTCTTCATATGGATGTAACGAAGAGGACTACGAAAGAATTATAATTTTTGGAATTGTAGTATTAGAGTTATCGCAGACGAAATTTTTCACACACACACACACACGCACACGCACACGCACACGCACACGCACACGCACACGCACACAAAGAGTTGATTAGATTTTGGTTAAAATTGGACAACCGGAAGTGATACTTTCCTTGAAGCCTATAATAGTTTTTAATAAAAAATTATATTAAAATATAATCCAAAACTTTTCAATTTTAGTATTTAAGACTTTCATATCAAGGAGAATCATATTAGATTTTGTCTAAAATTAATAAACCGGAAGTGATAATTTACTTGAAGCTCTGAAAAGATTTTCGTGAAAAATATATTGATATATTTAAAAACTTTTTAAATTTAGTATTTAAGACTTTTATACGAAAGGGAACAACATATTAGATTTTGGCTAAAATTGATAAACCGGAAGTGATACTTTATTTGAAGTTCTGAACATATTTTCGTGAAAAATATATTGATACAATCCAAAACTTGTCAAATTTGGTATTTAAGACTTTTATATTAATGAGAACGACATATTAGATTTTTTTTCTAAAATTGATTTTCTTGAAAAAGTATATTAAAACATGATCCAAAACTTATCAAATTTGGTATTTAAAACTCGATTTTGACTATACTTATATGAAAACCGGAAGTGGTATTTAATTTGGAGCTCTTAACAAATTTTCGAGGAAAAACAAAATATTATCCAAAATTTCGTATTACAGACTTTTGTATTTATTGGAACGAGAAATTATATTTTGTTTACAAACGATCAATCGGAAGTGATACTTTACTTTAAGCTCATTGCTATTTTAAACATGGAATTGATGGAAGGTTATGTACTAGCCACATCAGATTTTTTTTTTTTTTGTTACAAGTAAGTAATATACGAGTATGTTACTGTGTATTTTGACAAATTTTCATATATTCCTTTAACTGAACAGCTGACTCAGAAGTTGTAAATTGTGAAACATGAGGGAACTTTGTAATATTAGTCAAAATAAATATTTCGTATACTTTCACAGTGATAAACAGTATTTCATTCACGAAGAAAAGCTTAATATGTACGACGTTTATATTTTGTTTTCTTCATAGCACTCTTATTACAATGAGATTAAATTAAAACACCATAATTTTTATTTAGATTTTTCTTAAATATTTTTTAATACATTAGGGAATGATATATTATGTATACATTTATCGTTGAATTCAGAAAAAAAAAATACTGAATCGAGCAAACGAATAAAACAGGTTCCCATTTAAAATTAAGAAAGTTGTATCCCCTATTTTGAGAACCACTGGTAGAAATAGTATATTATACACCAAGGTTGTGAAGAGTATGATTATTGACCGAGCGAAAAGATTATAATCCCGAGGGAACCTAGGGATTATAATTCGCGAGGGCAATAATGCCCTTCATAACCGTGATATATATAATATTTTTTTTTACTACTAGCACGTAATTTTAATAATTATTTATGAAATTAATCCCACCATAATGTCACTTTACTTTTAAATGTGCATTGATGCATAGTTGGCCCAGTAAAAATGTTTATTGAAACAAAAACTGAAATTTTATCATTCCATTGTGACAGTTTTATAAAAATAATCATGATTAGTGAAAATTTAAATTGTATACCCCCCGAATTACGGGAGATTGCAAAAAAATAAAAAAGTATTGCCAGAAAAATCGTAACATCTATATTTAAAAGTGTATACAACATTTAAGAATTGGTGCAGTACTAAAGAAGTTATTAAAATTTCTGAAAATGTAGTTCTTGCATATTTCCAAGATTATGTAAGCAATAAAAAATCCTCCTCTGCATGAGGATTCGTAGTAATGGAGACATTCTGGATTGAACTTTAAAAAAAATATTTTAAAACTAGACAAAATTCAGACATGCCAAAATTATTTATATATATATATATATACGTCGTGTAAAAGCTACTAGACAAAATATTGGTCACAATACCATAGGACAAATGCCAAAAAAATTGCTATGTATTTGAATCCGGAATTGTACACTGGCCATAGTTTCCGAAGAACCTCGGCCGCAATATTAGCTTCTAGGGTTGGTAACATTTTTCAATTAATGCAGCACGGAGGGTGGAAGTCTACCACCGTAGCTGAAGGATATGTGGAAGATTCGTTGTCCGTTAAGAAAATATAGCATGCATGGTACAAGGTCAAGTTACATCACCGTCTTCATGTAATACATTCCCTGATGTTTCTGTTGTGACATCAGCAGAAAACAATATAAAAATCCCATCTACAAGAATTAATATTGAGGAAACAAATACTATAAATAATACCATAATTGATATACTTTCAACTTCAACTAATTTTCCTACTGGTTCCCTAAATACTGCAGGATCTGCAATAAATATGACTTGTCATAATTAACAAATTTTGAGGTTAAGAGGATCCAATAATTTATTCTATTATGGATGATTGGGCCTTAGGAATCCATGAATAAATGTTCATACGTCGTAAGATGTATTAAAAAGACATTTATTGTAAATAAATGTATCTTTAATACATCTTACGACGTATGAACATTTATTCATGGATTCCTAAGGCCCAATCATCCATAATAGAACTTGTCATAATTGTACAATTAATTATAATTTTTACAAATAACTTATCATGATTATTATTTATTTATTTATTTATGCATTTACAATAACCAAACAATTATACTGTTAATGTTCTTATTAGGATTCGTTGCATGTGACATTTGTAGTTAGCATTTAATTGCGATGGCCATTGCATAAAAATATTGTTGCATATGTGTTCTTTGTTTCTAATGCTCAGATTAAGGGTTGGCGACAGGCAGACGCGCGAGCCGCAGACTCTTGACACTGCAACACAGGGCTAGCTAGGGCCATGTGGCAATCCGCATCTGATAAGGAGCGATGACAAACTTATGATGTTCTAGAACGTTCCTCGAGCCACCCAACCACCCACTCACACCGGTGGCGGGGAGGTGCAACCCTCACCCCCGAAACACCTATGATCGGAAGGAGACAAGAGGGATATTTTGATTTAAATACGGGGATAAACGCTGTATTCGGCCAGACTCACAGACCTTGGACCTCTGGCATGGTTGACATGTTGGGTAACCCAAGGCTCTGAACTCACCATACTTACTCACAGACCTTGGACCTCTGGCATGGTTGACATGTTGGGTAACCCAAGGCTCTGAACTCACCAAACTTACTCACAGACCTTGGACCTCTTGCATGGTTGACATGTTGGGTAACCCAAGGCTCTGAACTCATCGAACTCTTACACTTGGCTTGTCCGAGGTAAGTTCTCCAGATCTACCTTCGACTCCGCTTCCCAATACCTACCTACTTTCCCCCCATTCAGCTGCTATGACAATGTCAGACACGTTTGGGGAACCTCCATACTTTTCCTCCACTCAGCTGCCATGGCAATGTCAGGCACGTTTGGGGAACCTTCATACTTTCCCCCCATTCAGCTGCTATGGCAATGTCAGGCACGTTTGGAGTCCTACTTTCCCCCCACTCAGCTGCTATGGCTATGTCAGGCACGTTTGGGGAACCTCCATACTTTCCCCCCACTCAACTGCTATGGCTATGTCAGGCACGTTTGGGGATCCTATCTACTTGCTCCCCTATTCACCTGATTTGGCTCCTTTTCATTTACGAGGAACTTAACTTGGACAAGCACTATACTATGATTTATTGTTGTCACAATGATATAATGAATTTTTATCCACGTGACCTCATATTGGTTGCCAATCAAACGTAATTTTGCGGGTCTCGCTGCTTGCAGCCACCCAAGCTCAAGATGTGTGCCGTATCAGCACCGAACGCTGACATGTCCACGTTCACTTGGGTATCACTTTACAAATTACACCCCGACGGGTACGACACAGGTACTTGTCGGGATAGACAGTATGGCGACACAGTCGCATACTATAGACGCCTCGGCTATGCCGGGCGGCCTGTACAAATGGTGAGGCCGGTCCAGCGGCGAACCAGGATTGTGTTGCTAACTCCACGCTTTCCATACAAAAAGCAGGCCGGCGGCGACGCCGAGCGTCATGGCAGTTCGGATGAAACTCCGAACTTACCAAACTTACATACTCACCTTCACTTACACAATTACGTTTATAATTGACTATCCATATACAGGTCGAATTAAAGTATTATTTCGATGTTGTTAATATCAAATTGTTGGGACAACCTTTATGTGTTATTATGTTTAATTTGTTATAAATTATTTGTTGAAATTGTGTCTCGATGTCTCTCTGTACGAGGTTTTTGCTGTGTTTTCCCTCGCACGTCAGGCGAATGCCAGAGACCGGACCTTTCCACAGCAGGGTGTCGTGTTCAAACCCTTACACCCGACCATATTTCTCATATTATTTACTATTTGCTTTCATGGTTAATTTTCAATAAATGCACAAAGATAGACAAATTCTGTCTGCTTTTTGGAGAGAACATTATTCTTTAATTACGTCAAATACCTATCCCGATTCCTCCACTTTTGACAGCTACTCTATATTACAAACCAGGTAAAGGGTTACTTATTAAAAATAAACACAACGTAGGGTAAGTACAACCTTCTATTAGACGAGGCCATGGTCAAAGTAAAAGGGTATAGGTATGTCGCGTTACATAAAATGGTTATGGTGACGAAGGATGTTCCGTTACAATATTGTATTGAATTCTGTCTATTAGCAGTGTTAGTTAACAATAAGCTAAAATAAAAGTCATTATTAATAGAAAAGATTGAATTTTCGTTTACTTACTGTAGTGTTCGGGACAGGTTTGGATTAAAAAGCATCACATGATTTAACAAACTTTATTCGACTCTTGGCTTGTCACTCTCCGAATGCTATGCTTACACATATGTGCTCATTGACAGGTTGTATCATCTGATTGTGATTGCACAGTTTTTGGTTGCACGGTTCAAGCATTTGTATTATTTATTGTTAAATCACAAATATTATTTAAAAGTATTATTTTTAAATAGTTTTTTTTTTTACATTGAATAAGCGAAATTGACATGAAAGAAATGTCAAGTATTTAATACGTTCTCGGCGCGAAAAACAAATATTCAAATTAATCCGATTTTTTAATATTGAATTAAGCTGTTTAAACAACCATTTAAATGCATAAAATATTAATAAATAAAGTCTCTTGGTTAAACTTGCTATAAACATTTCCGATTTAAAACTGTCACAGAATTATCAAAAAATGTAAATTTATTCATTATTAACTTATTATCGGTTAATAATGAAAAATTATATACCGGTAACCATGGACGGGTTGAGAAATTCAATTTCACTGTACTCTATTCGGTCAATAAAGTACCTTTGTGTAGCTAGTAGTGAAAAAAATATATTTTTTAGTTTCCTGTAATAGTAAAATACTAATTTAAGCGACCTCGAAGCTCTTATAGTTCTCGGGATAACAATAGTAGACAAAATAAAATAAACATCTTTTATACATATATACAGAAGTCATCGCTAAAATTGCGTTTTTTAGATACCTTAAAACGTGCTTAGTCATTAAAATATCGGTATTTTTACCATAATTCCTTCCTATAATAATCTCTTTTACTTGGTACCTATCGGATAAAAATGGAACTGGTGAGAGATAATGTGCCGACCAAATCAATTTCGTTTTTCAGTGATTTACTGAATACACGTACTACTTTACGTTAAATTGATAGATTAAATATATTTCCTGAAATCATCATCTCTGACTAACGCGTGGGATGTAAAAGAATAAAGACTATAACTGAAATGAAGTAGCTGCCTGTATCATGACAATAATAACGGTTAATTACTAGGTCGTGTTTAGTATTATAAGAATTTAATTATTTTCACTTTGTTTCTAATGCAGTTAAGAGTGAGAGTTGAACTTTACATTCTGGGCGTCTCGTCATATATTGTTTTGGTGTGAACACTTTTTCTTCTGAAAAAATCAGTGAGAAGTGAAGAAAGTCTTTCTTCTAACTTATGATGTATATTGTATTAATATTGTTAGTAAGACAATTACACGGGTATTATTTTTTAAATTAAAAAACCTAGTCACGCTATACTAAAAGACCTTTGATATACGAGTATAATATGTATATATATATATATATATATATATATATATATATATATATATATATATATATATATATATATATATATATATATATATATTTCATTATATAGCTGTACAAGTTACCTTATTTATAGAATTGATTAAATAGAAATAAAATATCTCGGTTGTAAAGTATATGCAGGGATTTGCGTAATATATGCCATGTAAATTATGTCATTGTATACGCGTAAACAATGATATTGGGTACGTTCAACACACGAAAATAGCATATGCTGCTAGCGCGAAATTGCAACAAAAAGCTAGACAGAATTGAACGACAACATTTTCACATTTGCTAGCTAGGTGGCGTGTCTTAAAAAGGATTTGAGAATAAAAATATACTTAATGAAATTTGTGAAAGAGGCTCTACATTTCAAACGAATTATTCATTACTAAATTTATTTAAAAATATTTTTTTAAAAAATTGCCAAAGTGGAATAAAATAAAGCCATTATAGACATGCTTTTTTCGCTTACAACAATTTATCAGTATATACGAGATAAATAAAATTCCATTGCTCTACTATTTATAAACATTCAGCCAGCTTTTATAATTCCCGCGTTTTGTACTTATAGCAAAGGAATCTAGCGTCTTTCAGAAGCGCAAAGGGTTTCCGCTAGATGCTCGAGCAAAACTGAACTTAGCAGTACCACAGACAAACAGCAAGCTGCTGTTTTCTGTGGCAGTACGTACAGAATGAAAAAGCCGCTAATGCTAGCTAGCGCTAAGTGAATTGGAAGCACACATAGTTTACGTCATTAAAATTTCTATATTCTCTACGCCCATGTAGACTATTTATTTTTAATTTATTACTTAAAATAGGACAAAAATATTACTATTTCTTATTTAAGTGTTCCAGATTACAATTTAATATTGTTAAAATTTTCGTTTTCTCTTCTGCCTCTCATTTTTGTAAGTATGAAATTGTCTTTATTTCGTCATACCTCCATTGCGCATGTGCAATACATACAATGTTTACATTCACTACGTATTGTCTACATTTGACATTATACTTTACATTTTTTACGCACTGTATACGTATGTACGTAAATTATCATAGACTACTTGCATAGACGCACATTCCTGAATGTATATACATAGTACATAGTTGAGCAATAATTTGAAGATGCACACTTTACCTGCTTAAAATAAAACATTTTTTCTACTAATCTGACATAATAAAACACCTACAAACGTATGTAACAAATGTTTTGAGGAAAAATTTACGCTTCAAATTTTATTACTAAATAAGGTCTAATTTAGTTGTCAGTGGACAAAGGAGACCAGGCTCAACAGCAGTGTATTTGTTTGTAAAGATCATTTTGATGTAATTAATATGAAATTTTTGTTTATTTTTAGTTAGAGAACGATTCTTTTTAATTTAACATTTTGAACTTCTGCATTCTAGTAACTGATACATTTAACAAAGAAATCAATAACCATTTCCAAATCAATTTTCGGTAGTTTATTGGAATTTGCTCGCTCAAAAGCATCTTCCATATTGATAACTCACACTGCTAACACGTGAATTAATGATATTGACAGATGACTGATGTAAATAACTTTGTCGGTGGGCGAAATAAAATTACAGATATGATGTCACATAAAAATCATTAAATTAAAAAAATACATATATTTCAAAAACTATACAGTTGTGGAAGGTGTAACAAACGCTATAATTCATCATTTTATTCAATCTTTCAGAAAAAAATAAATAAATTGAGAAATAAGTACCGGACTCGGAAATAGATTTAACATTGTCCAGAGACAATGAGACAAATGAGACAAGGTATTAAAAAACTGTGTCGCATTGAAGATAATGGTTCCCTATCAGTGCTGTAAAATTAGATTTCTTATCTCCGTGGTTTATAGGAACAACGCCTTATATCAACGGTTCAATAAAAAATCCTTTCTATTTGATGAAGAGGTTTAAACTATTTTTCAAAACTTTTGTTACATACGTTATAGTGCAAAATGTAGAGAAACCCATATTATAAGAAACAAAAGAAAGATTTTTATTTTTACAGTACGTTATTTTTATTCCATATACCATTACAAATGGCTGCGTGGAATTGTAAACTACAATACTACAAAGAAAGCAATACAGTTACTAAGCATACTCCTACATTTGTATTTAGCAGTCGTGTTTGACATAATGATATAAATATTGTAAAATATTTAACGGGCTGGCCTAATTTAATTCAAATGATTAAAAAACATGCCGCCTCGGTGGTCGTGTGGATTGAGAAAGCGATCAGCGTTCGAAGCGACCGTCAGGTTGTGGGTTTGATTCCCACCAGGGGCTTGGATGTTTGTAAGTGTTTTCAAATACTAATATAATTTGTACAAGAAAATGTAATAAAATAAAAATAAAAGTATTTGATTTAGAGCTATAACTCTGACGAGTTGAAAAGCCGACAAAATATTATTATTAATTGATTAAAAAACTACAATGACTTAAATCAAATTTTACTAAATGTACATTTAAAGTATATAGGTAGGCACTATTGCAGAAAATTAAAAATACTTATTTTTTTCTCTACTACTCTACTTTGGTTGAATACACTATAACCTGTCAGCACAAATAGTACTCAATACCATAATGAGTTATGGTTTACGAGGTGTACTTGTTTACAAACAAGCAAAAAAGACTTATATGATTTTTCACGACTGGTAGTCATTACATTCAAAAGTTTTTTAGATGGTAGCCATGGTAATTAGTTAGTTAGGATGAAGGGTGACTAAATTTTTTAGCTAATACTACCAGTCATATGTTTAAGCCTCAAGAACAAGCACATGTCAAATGGCATAATTTTTAGAGTAGCAATCCTATCTAACACAGACAGATCTGTTTATTTTTATGTGGTGGTATTCGGTATTGTCAATTTTTTAATCAGATTAAATGCAATTTTCTTTATTTATGTTCTTTTAAGGGTCAAAGTTCAAAGTATAAAATATTTATATATAAAAACAAAATTTATATAATTCGTTTTAGCTTTCCATATAATTTGTAAGTCTTATGTATGTTCGTTCAAGAAAACTGTAATAGAAGAATGTAAGTACACCATGAATTAATAGATGACGCCACTATAGACTGCCATCTTGCACCATCTATTGAACATTGGCTACATAGCCGTTCTGAACCGTACTGCCGTGGGGGTAAAAATTGACCATTTAAACGAACTACAAAAAATACAGTTTTAAAAATGTTGATTATACAGAAAACCTGTTATAATAAAAATGTTTTATTTGTTCTAATACATATAACTTTTCGTGAAGAATAACATATTAAAAAATCTGATGTGTTCAGCACATAACCTCTCGTCAATTCCATGTTTTATATATATATATACAGGGTGTTAATTAAAAAGCGGGCCATAGGCGTTTAACATGGGAAATCAGTTTTTCCTTGCGCAAAACTTCCCATTTAATTTTAAACAAAAATGTTTCAAATAAATGTTGTAGAGAATTAATTTCTACACCAG